>VMDR010012178.1:0-27024 GCA_007922815.1 Macrotus californicus | reverse complement strand
TACAGTGGAAGGGGTGTCTGAGATCAGGGCAAACTCCGACATTGCAAACAAGATGTATTTGCTTGTATATGATTGCTTCTTTCAAGAAAATGATTAGAAAGATTAACATGCAAATAACAGACTAAGCCAGCTCTTATAAGGAAAAAGAAAATAGGTTCCAATACATTCTGAAAATCACTGGGACCAAAATCGATTTCTCCAAACGTCACTTAATTTTATGATAATCAGAATACATTGTTTGGAGAAAAAATATTAATTTAAGTAGGTCTGAAGACTTGTCACCCAGTTAATTAATCCCATCTGCTACTTTCTCTGTCAGAGCCACAGCAATCTGTTTGCCAGGCATTCAAAAGCAGAAAGAAAAGCCCCAGGAGTCCCACTAACAATCTTCATCAACAACGTCTTTCACCTAATATACATGAATTCAAATTTGAAAAGGTGACAAAGAAAAAAATCATCAGGATAATGTGCTTTCTTTCATTTGCATTCATGGAAATCTAGAAATTAACTTTAAATATCATGACATTAAAAAAAAAGACTGTGAAATTGCAGGGGAAAAAAGGAAGGAGGGTGTAGGATTATGATTAAAAATTTTTACCTTTGTTCCTAAAATAAAATGAGTGGTTTTGCTTACACTTAAAATGTGTTCTTTATTTCATATAATCTCTTCGATTTCTTGTGACAAAAATGGTTCATGGCTCTTCATTCTGTTATGTTAACTTTGAAGTAGAACTTGAAGTTGACTTTCTTCCTTCTTAGTCTAACTTTCTTTATTCTTTAAATAATCTGTATGATTGGAGGTCTAGTACTTGACTGGTTATGGTGGAATAACTCATATGTGACAATGTAATGTGAGTAATTACCTGCATTATAAATTTCCCAAGGAGACATATGGTGTGTTGTTTTCCCCAGTGAGTGTATCACTCAGGTGCTTAGACAAGTACATTATCTCTTTCAAGACACCTATTCCCTAAGCTTTGAGATTATGCCAGAGCAGAGAATATAAATTAATTGAAGTATTTATCAGTAGAGAGAAGTAGGCGAGCCAATTTAATGGACCTGTGTGGTCACTGAGCCCACATGTCAGATTTATCATTGGAAATGTCAACCTTCCTTTCACAATTCATTTGATGAGAGGCTGCTGTGAGGTTCATCAGAAGTGACGAACCATGAAAATTTAGGTGTTGCTTTTTATTGATTGATTTGAGAGAGGGGGTTGGGGGAAATGAGAGAGAGAGAGAGACAGAAAGTTGTTGTTCTACTGATTTATGCACTCATTCCGTGCTTCTTGTAGTACCCTGGCCAGGGATGGAACTTCCAACCTCCGTGTGTCAGGGTACCACTAACCAACTGAGCCACCCAACCAAGGATGTTTACATGCTATTTTTAATCCGTGTTTTATTTCCTCTCCAAGTCTGATACCATTAATCACTTCTTCTTCTCCTTTAAACCTGATTATAACCCCACTGTTATGATTAGATTCTCTCCCTCATAAACATCTTCTCCAACCCTTGTATTTTTGTTTGTTTGTTGTGTTTTATGTGTTCTTCTAGAGTGATCTCATTGACACCCATGGGCTGAACTGTCAACTAGTCTAGTGTGTCTAAGGTTAAAATTGTATTTTCTCCTGTTAGATTCCTCTACCTAGATCCATTTGAGACCCACTCAAAACCGATCACATTTTATTTTCCCTCACGCTTGATCTCCTCACCTATATTGTCATCATGATTAAGCTAATAGTGTCCTTATTTATGGAGTCTTTCTCCTTTACCCACTATTCTCTGTGTATGTAGCCATGATGCCTGTCCTGACATGTCAGTTGGTGGAAACTAGTAAGGCTCACATCGTGTGCCCACTATTAGCTCAGTTATGAATTTATATCAAGTGTACAACGAATGTTTATTGATGTGCCTACAATGACAAAGAATTATTAAATGTAATCCAAGTTATTTGATTGCACTGGAATTTTGTTGTTAGGGTTTTGCTTTGCATTGTTGGATCATAGCAGGTTTTTAAATTATTTTCTCCTAAACCTGATGTTTATGGTCCTTTTTATCAGAATAGGATTTTCTCTTCTCCCAATTGCCCACTCAATGTGTAGGGAATACCTGTAACCTCAAGGGACATCTGGTGTTTTTGTACTTCCATTTAAGAAAAAGCTATGTTATATCTTGATTAAATCTTTAATTCATCTGATTCCAGCCCCTTCTCTTAACATTCACTGATCTATCAATTTGTTGATGGTACAGATCTCCTTACTTGGGTCATAAATGCAGTTATATGACTTTTAAAAAGATTTATTCATTCAAAACATATCTACTTAGTGTGTACTATATGTGAAAACTATCTTAGACATTTGGTACATCAGTAAACAAAACAGACAATGACCCTTGTCCTCAAGAAACTTAAATTCTAGTGGGAAAAAAACAGATAATAAGCAATAACCATAATAAGATACATATGATATATATAAATTATGTCACATATGTCATATATAGAGAGGAGGTAACTGCTAAATTACAAAACAGAAGGAGAACAAATCTAGGTGGATGGCGAATCTGTGAGGAGAAATGTTAAAGTTATAAAGAAAAAGGGAGAGACAAATGAACGTTTTTGACCTTCCTCCAGAAATCGTGACTGAGGAAGATAGATTACAGTCCTCTGTTCCTTTCACAACTGGGGGTTGTGTTTTTTTCTTCTGTTCCCAATCAACTCCCCACCTAAGTAGTGTGATAGAAAATCTAATGCACCAAAGAAATAAGCTCTGAAATAGCCAATGAAAGAAGCCATTCCTAAAGAGTGAGAAGTTAATGAAGAATTTTTAACAGCCTATCGACTCAGCTTCCCTCTGTTACCATTTAAATGGTCTCAAATGGAATGTGAAGCCTAACGTATCACGGAATAGCATGTAGTTTCTGGTGGGCTGCAAACATTCTTTCATTAACCCTAGGTGCTGGATACATCAGTTTTACCGAGAAGTTTGGAAAGAGTCTATGGCCTCACCTCAAATTTCTTTCTTTTGTTTTAAACAACTAAACAAAAAGTGAAATTATTTTTAAAAAGTTTGCTTATCATCATTATTATTAAATGCATTTGTTTTTAAAAGAAATTAGTTAATGTCCTGTTAATATTGATAAACTAGACCCAGTATTCCAAAAAAAAAAAATGAGAAATGCATTTGTAAATCACAGGCCTGTATTCTGTTGTATTACCTGCTCAACTGATGTCTTACATCTTCATATGTCCTTGGTTTCATGTTTTTATTTTAAATCATCTAAAGTTCCATACATGAGATTGTGCTCATATTATTTTGGCCATGTGATTTTTTTTGTTTTTTTTCAGTTTTTGTGTGTGTGTGTTTTGCATTTTGAATCTGTGTTGTTTAGGGCTGTGTGTCTTACCCCTTTAAGCTCTCCCATACCTACGACATCTTTACAAGATGTCAACTTGGACAATTTTTTTCTCCTGACACAAATAGTGACAAAATATAGTTTCGTATTTATATACATATATATCATATTTATATACATATATAATATTTATTAATTCAAAAATGTCATTAAGCAAGTCTTTAGTTTCTCACCATCTTGCCTGGATGTCCCCCCCACTCTGTGATCGGGTGGACAAAACACTCTGAGCTGCCCAGGTCAGTTCCAGGTTGAGCCTGGCATCTCAGCATGCTGTTGATAATTACCCCCTTCACTCAAAAAGACCATCCCTATTTGTATGGAAAATTAAGTGGTCACCATATCCATCACTGATCTGAAACTTGTCATCATCAAAGACATTGTTCTTTAATGTGACTTTCAAGACATTATCCGTCGACTCATCTACCCTTCTAGAACATTCCCAGATCCTTTGAGAGCTATGGCCATCATCTTTCCTCCTTTCATCACTGTCATGGCTGTTTCTCCTCATTTGTCGAAGGCTTTTACAATTGGGCTTAATCTCTAGCCAACCCGGCTGTAACCTCTTTGTACTGCATGCTTTTGAACAGCCAAGCACTGTGATGGCCCACTCCTTTTTTCATGCACAGCTCATCATATTCACTGCCATCCAATTTCATATTCATAATAATTCCCTAGATCTTGTCTGTTTTACCATTGAAATCTGATATTCACAAATTCCTTTTTCTGACCAACCCTTCTATTTTCATATCCCGGTACCATCCTTATTAATGACTTGCTCTAAATCTGTCCTTTAATCTCCTCATCAGCACCTCAAAGATTTGACCTCTTAACTATCTATCATCTTTAGGCCCTTCTGTTAATCACTTTGACCTTAGATTCTTCCCTGTTTAGAATATCTTCCCATGTAGATATGCTTGCTTTTCTTTTTTCTCTGTTTCCCCAAAAGAACATAAATTTGAGTAGAGCGGGGATTTCTGTTTTGTTTACTGCTGCCTTCGTAGGCCCTTAGGATGCAGCAGGCCCTCCACAGATATTAGGAGAGTGAGTGTTTGAACCAGTTAGACAGCAACTTAAATGTCACCTCAGATATACCCATTTTGATGAGCCAAACTCAAAAAGCTTCCACCTCCGCTCTATTTCACACTCTAGAAATACACCTTTCTTATCTTAGTCATGGCAAGTAGCACCTCTAGAAATGCATTTGCATATTATTCATACATTTTGTTTCACCCAAAAGTTAGGAATTCTTTCTGTCTTGTTCACTCTGTCCCGAACACCTAAAATACTTTGTAGGATATCGTAGGACTTCAGTAATGTGTTCATTTGATAAACTTTTCTTTAAAATGTGAGTGGTAACAGCAACTGGTTCACAGGACTGTTGTAAGGATCAATGATATCATATACAAGGAGCTTTGGTTTATTTCCATGGTTTTTTTTTCCTTTCTAAGGTACACCAATAATATGAATGCACATGTTACATATTGTAAATAAATAAATATGTAACCCCCATTACATGTTTCCATTTTAATCAATATTTCATCTTTTTTTACTTTTTAGATCTCATTTTTATTCTCTTGGGTTATATGATTTTCTTCAATGTCTTAATTCTAGGGTTCCTTGTGCACCTTGCAATTGCAATTGAGTTCTTAGTTCTTCTGATGAGACTTTGTATTTTTTCTTTCCTTTATGCCATTCATTCAAATGGCATTATTTCAATTTTTCTCATTTTATTTTTCTATTTTCTCTTTTACTTTTTGTACTTTTGAGTCAAAGCATTTTTAACCCCCTAAAATGCTCATGGGAGGATGTTTAATTCAATTTCAGGTGTTGTATTTAAATTTTTTTTCATGTGATGGTGATTCTGGGATGAAGTCTCTTCCTTAGCAGATCTTTACGTGTGTGTGTTTAGCACGTCACAACAATTTTGTGTGAGGTGGCCTGCTGTTTTCTGTTTTTATTTATTTCCTGGGGGTGTTTTCTAGTTTAAGGCTGTCTTTGATTTCAGCCTCTTTACATTTATTTTTTGCTTTCTATTTCTGAGAGTGATTTTAACTAGACTTGATAAGACCTCGGTTCCTTTCTGCTATTTTTCCTAGAATCCTTTTAGCTTCCCCTGTGATGCTCATCCCACACATAGTCTTGTCATGGGGGCCACCAGTGGGGGTTGTAGGAATGTGTTTCTTTTTTTCTTTAGCTTATAGGTATTGGAACGTCATTACTCTCTCTGTATCCTAGGAATGCTGAAAATGTTGATCCAGTGTGGTTTTTATTTGCTGCTGCTGTTGTTGTTATTGATGTTTCAATTGTTTTGTCAGAGCGAACGGGAGGTTCAGAATCATGCTGCTATTGTTTTGCCAAACTCCATTGGTCAGTTCTCAGTCTGCATTTTATTTCCATGCGTCCATGCTACTTGGCAGCGATGGTAACTTTCTTCTTCTGGATATACATTCTTCCTTGGACTTTTAAGACACTGCATGTTTGGTGTTTGGTTATCCTTATCATCATGGCGTGGGTCTTTTGGTTTCCTTCATTGGCCATTCTTCTCCCAGACCTCCTTACTTTATACCTGGACTTCAGAGTCTTACATAGAACTTTCACTCAACATTGCACTTGTATTTCTAACCGACATCTCAAACTCGGCATGTTCTAAATTGAACTCCTACTCTCCCTTCTTCTACATCTGCACACACACCCCTGCCCAAGACGTCTCCATCCCCACTGAATATTGCATTATTTTTATTGCTTAAGGACAAAATCCGAGTCAACATTTTGACTCTTCTGTTTCCCGTGAAACTTACAACTAATTAACTAAGAAACCCTAATGTTTTTAATTGCCGAATAATTCCAATTTGAGCATTCCCCACCACCTGCACTCTTAACACCCTAGTGAGAGCTGCCATCATTTCTCAGGGCCACCGACATAACCTCTTGAATGTATGTTCCCTTCACCGCTTACAGTAGCCACAGTGAGTCTCTTTAAAATTAAAGTTTCTTTGCTCAAAACTCTCCAGCAGCTTTCCATTCCCCTCAGTGAATAAGCTGAATTCATTACTATAAAATCCTACGAAGTCTTCCACCATCTGCCACTCACTGCCTCTGTGACATCATCTACGAGACTACTATTTGATTATTCCATTTCAGTTGCCTTGGTTTCCCTGCTGTTCTGCACACAGCCAAGATACTCTCCTGAATTGGGATTTTAAGTTCCTCTTGCTCAGAACACTCTCCACCCAGCTCCCCACATGGCTCACTCTCTTGCTTGTCTCAAGTATATGCCGACATACTACCTTCTCAATGAATAGTAATTCCTATTAATATTCATAATCCCTATTAATATTATAATTTAGCCTACCCATCCTGTCACAGTTCAATAGAAAATAAGAGTACATGCTGCTTTTCTAAAAGATAACAGCATTTTGCCTCAAGAATAGATATGTCATGGAGATGGACGTGTTTTATTTCCTTCTTCAGTTCCAGAAGGATCATATGTCTGGTATCCTTTGAGGAAATAATGCACTGTCACGATACCCTAGTAACCGTAAAAGAAATTTCTAAGTAATAAACACTGGAAATGTTAGTATTTTGTTTCTCTAAGACTTTTATTAAGCTCCAAATTACTCTGAGTATGCTAATATGAAACACTGCTGTGGTAGAGTCCCACCTCTGCTCAGATAACTCACAGGGAGAGTAGATGAGGTACTTAGGAAGGACTGAACACTCCTTTGGCCCCTAGGAAAAAATTTAGAGCAGAGTGGGCTCGTGGAGGAATTTCCACTAATCCCTTCCTTCTTCTAGACAGCGTTGGGGCATGCCACAATGTTTACCTGATTTTGAAGTTTGAGGGAAGGATAAAATGTAACATATAGGTATTTATCTTTCAATCTCTCCTACTGTAGGCATATCTCTGAGGACACAGCAACATTAAAGTTTTATGTGAGAAATGGTTGGGAGTAAAGTTAAGGAATTTGGAGAACTATTTAATGCTTTGAAACACCCAATTATAAATCAAGCCAAAGATCTCTTGGGAACTTGCTAGAATTATTGGGTCACCCAAAATACTTGTGCCCATAAGGGAAAGCAGGTGCCTGTTTACTAGGTAAATGCCTTTGGAAAAGTTAATTAAGAAATCAAAGTTCCAACTGTCCTTTTCATGAAATAGAAACAATAATGTCAACTTTGTAAGGCTAAGGTGAGGATTAAACAACAAAAAGGTTGTAAAGTGCTGTATTAGATGTCTATGGCAGCTGCAACAAAATACCCCAAATTTAGTGGCTTAAAACAGCATTTCTTACCACACATTTTTATAGAACCCAGGAGTCAGATGTGGATTTTATTTGCTAAGGTCAAGGTTTTGGCAAGGTGGCTTTCCTTTCTGGAGCCCCTAGAGGAAAAGCCCTTTCCTTACTTTCTGCAGCTTCCTGAGAAGACACGCTTCCCTTGGCTCCTGGGCCCTTTCTCCACCTTTAAAGCCAAGGGTGTAAGATTACGTTCTTGTGCCTTTAGTTCTATTTTTACAATTCTTTCTTTCATGTTTGAAGACCCCTATCATTACCTTGCAGCCTACCTGGATAATCTTGGGTAATCCAGCTATTTTAAGATCATCTGATTAGCAACCTTAATTCTATCTCCAACCTTAATTTTCCTTTGCTATGTAAACTAACATGTTGACAGGTTCAGGGGAATAGGAGGTATGCATCTTGAAAGGACCAGTATTTTGCCTATTACACGTGCCCATCATTGACAGATCCTTCAGTTCCTAGGCCATAACAATAACCCAAGTGTCATGGTGTATTTGTGGTGATCGAATGGGCTAGGAGAAATGAAGGGCCAAGGACAGCTTTTAGTAAATATTAGCCAGAATTAAATACTTGTAGTCCAGTTTTATTTTTCTTTTTAACCTGTAAAATCAAAGCTAGTGTATTAGGACATTTCCTGTTATTGGGAAAATTAGAGGTAATGCATGCAGTGTCACTAACACTTAATGGTTGTACAGGACAATCTAGTTACTTAATATCCCTAATTCTTCTGTTTCTCATCTGTAAATTGGGGTCAATAATTATACATACCTCAGAGGATTCTAGCAAGGAGCGAAATAGAATATATATATTAAGCCTTGAGCACAGTACCTGACACCTAATGAAGGTTCCACAGCAAGCCAGTCATTATTATCATTTGAGATAATACAAATTATTACTAAACTCTACATGTTCTATGATCCATGACTCTTTCTAAAAAGAACTCCTTTTTAAAAGGTTTCTCAGTTTTCTTGGAATAATCAATGCTATGTGAGAAAACTGGGAATGTGTTCATCATGGACAGATGGATTCAACCTCTTCAAGCCAAAGTCGTTACTCCCTACCTGCAGAATCCCTCCCTTTTCCAGAGACCTATTGAGGTTTAGTGAAAAGCAAAGATAAATGGGCATTCTCAGGCTGACCATAAGCCAAAAGTGAAGGACACATCCTTGCCAAATCCACATGTACTTGATGCACAGCCGGATTGTGCAAACTGTAGGAGTCCTAACAATCTGAATAAGGTCCTAAGAAGCAGCTGGTATTTGGAGACCTCTGAGGCCATTTTTATTCATTAGCTTCCATTGCTGGCCTGAGGCTATTACCTGAGACTCACCTTTGGGGCATTGTCCTTAGCAGTGAGTGTAGCTTTGTCCATATGTCCACAAGTTACCTATAAAAAATAACATAAGTCTGAGCTTTTTAAAAGGAGATCGAATCAGACCATTTTCCCTTTCTTTAGCTTTTTCCCGTTGGCTGACATTTTGTGTTCAAAGGCCAGAAAATGTTGTGCTCTTTTTATTGTTGTTGTTGTAAAATACATATTACCTTCTTAGGCCTCTTTGTTTTTCCACCTTCTGTTCCTTTTACAAACAATGCTTTTAGCCTTCTTATTTACCTGGAAAACTTTTTTGTTGACCATTAAAAACCTGTCTCCCTCTCCAGATCTCTGCCCCAAATGTCAATTTATCTGCTTGCTAAGTGACTCAAGGCCTTACGCTGCTCTTTTCATTGCGCTTACAGCATTGAGCTAGAACTTGTTGCTTTACCCTCTGTCTTACCAACTGCCCTATGTCCTACTAGGGAAGGGAAAAGGTGTCTTTGCTGTCTCCATTTCTCAGACAACATCATCGTGCCTAGAAGATTGCTAAAACGTTAGCAAATTTTTGACAAAGCAAGCAACTGGACTTGGAGTATTTGAGTTCTGAGAAGCAGACACTTATTCAAAATTAATAATTTGCAGACACTAATTTTAGCAAAACTAAAAGTTTATGTAAAGCATATGGGAGCATTTAATAAAGCCGAGGATTGGAAAGTGTCGAGTTATTGTTGGTACCATGGATGATTCAGTCTCTGATCACTGAAAGTTCTTTGATCTCTTTTCCTTTGTCACTCTGGCAACATCTTTGTTCTTTCTTCAAACCAAATTTCCTGTGTTCCAAGCAAAAGAGGAAAGAAGATAGGTACCTCAATATGACTCCCCTGACTAAGTGTCTTTTCCATTCAATCATGCTACAAAGAACAACTAGGTTTTCTGAATCCTAGTAAGAGTTTTGCCAGAGAGAACGTGGCCCTCTTAGGTCTATGACATTCTTACACTAATTAACAATGGTCAAGAATTTGGAGACTTGAGGCAGAATTACTTCTGAGGTGACACCATGGGGCTGATAATAGTCCTAGATAAGGAAAGCACTGTGTGATTGATTAGAGCAACACCTGTCTACCACATCTAGATAGAAGTAATTGAGTTCTTAACATCTTACAGGAAATGATTTTACTTAAGGTAAGAGCCTAAGGTTATGTCAGTAGCACTGACCATCTGGGGGAAAAGACTCCCTAGACATTCAAGTCTTTGGAAAAGATCATGCTTACCTCTTAGTTCTTCCAGGCTGAGTCTACTTTCCCCTAGCAACCAAAGGCTTCAGGGACTTTGCTGTTGTCTTTCGCACGCAGAGCCACTCTTAGGGGCTGCTGTGTATTTATTAAACACCACCAGTACTCATTATGGATGTGTTAAAAATTCAGATCCTTAGAGAACACAGTAGATCGAAGTATTGACTCCTGTTTCACTTTCCCCATCTGTCCAGACATCAATAACAACAGTGTGTGGGGGTCTGGAAGCACTGGGCTAATGTACCTTCCTTCGATCATAATTCCAGAGTTCGCCTTAATTAAGATTGATTTTGGCCCCTATGTTGTACATCTCTTAACTAACAGAAAAGTCGCAAGGGCACGGTTTAAGCATTAAGCATGCGAGGATTGGGGGTGGGGGGAGAGTGGAATCAAATCTTGTGCTTATGGAGTCTAGAAACTGCATGGCTAGTACACTTGAAATAAATCCTCAAGCAGACGGCTAAGGCATGGAAGGAGTCAGGTAAGGGCAGTGGAAAAATGAATTGCTCTTCTGACTCACTTTCCTTCCTATGTGCTGCCTGAGTGCATTATTGTTTATGGGAGGAAGGAAAAGTGCTTTAGATTAAGCAAGTAAAGGCCACAGCAGGCCAGAATTGCCTGCTTTTTTTCCTTAGACATTTTCAGAAACATCACTGTCGTCAACAAAACCCTGTTGAGTGCTCTCGATACTGCAGGCTCCTTCAAAATACTTGTGCTCAACAAAGGGAAAACGCAGTGTCTGCCCTCAAGCAAATTACAATCTAGAGTAGAAAGCAGACGCAGCACCAGGGAAAAGAGGAAGTGAAATCACGTGGTACATGAATAAACACACTGCACAAAGGGAGTTGAATTAGTGGTGACAATGCACCTTCAACCAGCTGCTGAAAGAGAGGCTTCTTTGGGGAAATAACTTTAAGGACGTTTTTCATTTCTTTTTTTTGTTTGTTTGTTTTTAAGAAGAACCTACAAGGTACATTGTTGGATAAAGAGAAATAAGGAGACTGTTCTAAGGATTGTGAATATTTTATACTAGAATTTTTAACTTCCTATTTATTAAAGCCTATTATGAGAATAAAAGGTCATGGGAATGTGTGAGTGTATGAGTGTATGTGTGTGTGTGTGTGTGAGAGAGCTGTGTACAGAATACTTGCATCTTTGCTTCTATAAAACATAGATTCTTACTGTTTTCCTCTTGCAGGAAGTTTCACCATGTCATACAAACTGATACAATAGATTTCAAACAATTGCTTTTAGAAATATTTAAACAAATACTGCAATGATTACATTTTTTTTTCTGCTTGGTTTTCTTCCAACTTTTGTTTCAAGTCAGCTCTGGAAAACCTGTTGTATATCTGTATGATTTGAATTCTGGATAGGTGTGTGGAACATCTGGGGACTCTGATAGGGATCATTTGAGGGGTCGGGATTAGAAAATTCTCATGCTGGTTATGAAAAGAGAGGAAGTTATTTCAAGGATTCAGGATCCTGGACTCCAGTTGGTAAGGAATACAGGCAAATCCTTTGTCAAGGTCTCTCCAAGGTCATCCAATCACTTGACTCTGTTTCCCCCAAACAGCTTCCTTGTTCTTCTCTGTGTGGATCAGACCACACAGTCCCCAAGGGTGACCTGTGAGATAGAGAGAAAAGCAAATGTGGAGTGTGTCGAGATCAACATGTATGTTGCATGTGTGTTCATTGATAAAAATTAATTTGGATACATTCGTTGACTATGGCACATTTTAAAATAAAATATTCTAGCCATGAAAAAAATTTAAAAAAGCATGTGTGAACTCCTGCTAGGTAGAAGGCACTGAGATTGGGAAGGAAAAGATTATATTAATTTCATTCCCTTGGTGAACAGAAGCTGAAAGCTTTTTCTCTTGGTTACATGGCATGTTTATTGGGGTCAGTGGAGAGGCTCCACTCAAGAACCAGGGCTGATAATGTTCCTTCCTTGGGTAGAGATGCCACCTGGAACCTAGGGTCCCCAGGATTGCTTCCTTCGCGCTGACCAGAGAAGGCGAAAGCCTGAGGGTCCCATGTCAGCTCTGAACATACTTGAATTGGAAGCAAAACACATGCTTCCTCTCTCATCTCATTGAATGAAAGTGGTCATAAGGACTGTAATGACACATGAACTCATGTGCTATAGAATCTAAAACCAAACAGGCCTATTTGAGGATACTGTACCCTAGTGCAATTCACAGTGAAAGTTCCAATTGTATAGCCTAGGCCGGGTTTTCCCAAAGTGTGATACCTCGACCAGTGCATCCGCATCATCTGGCTACTTGTTAGAAACTACAAAGGTAAGCCCTGCGCCCTTTTACAAATAGGGCTTAGCGGTCTGTTTTAACAAGCTCTCCAGCGTTTTGAACACATGCTGGAATTTGAAGCACACTGTTCTCATCTGTGGGTGCTATAGAGATATAAAAAGCTATACAATCACAAACTGAATCTTAACCATAAATTACTTCTTTCTCATGTATTTGTAATAGCTTGTTAGTTAGAGCTAATAACAACGGTAATGATAGCTTCTTATGTTCTAGATGCCAGGCTCATTGTCTGACATGGAACAGTTGTCACAATAATTACATGACACAGATCTTGTTATTTCCACTCTACAGAAAAACTACCTAAGCATCCAGAGGACAGCTTAGTGTATTTGTGAGTCAATAACCTGGAATGTAAACATAACAAGCACAGTTTTAGATAGAGTAGGGGTTTTAATGGACTCCACCAGATTAATCTCCTTCCTTCATTAAGATTTTATGCAGCCTAAATTTCCAAATTGTTTTCCTTGCAATGTCCCTACACATACAGGGGTTGAGCACCTTCCTTTGTAAAGACGGGAGTCTACCCACTGGCCCTCTTCCCCAGGCTTTGTTTCATTTGCCTCTTCTGATCTTCTACCATTTGCATATGGTGTGGACTGTTTTGCTACATTCTTCTGCTGTAGCTGTTGTCTCTCTTTCTGGTGCTCCTGGGGCCCACCTTTCTAGTTGCACTTGGTCAGAATTACTTGCCCCGATTCTTTATGTCTCAGATCACTATGAAGATATAGGGAGAGGGTCTGATGGTCCATCCCCTAGAAAACCCATCCTCAGGGACTTCCAACGATGCTTCTGGGAAGCTAGAACTTACCTCAATCTTTAGCAATTAAAATAGATCATCTCTGCTGTGGCTCCTCCTCCTTCATTTTTAAATCCCTTCTCGATGTCTTGCTACAACTACGCATCAAATAATGCGGTCTTCCTAAATTCACCCTCCTAGAAGTAGAAAAACTGAACATGTTAGTTTCCTATAGCTGTTGTAACAAAGGAATACAAACCCAGTGGTTTAAAACAACATATGTTTGTTACTTTATACTCCTGGAAGTCCGGAATCTGACTAGAGTATCCCTGGACTAAAACCAAGGGGTTTGCAAGACTTTATCCTTTCTGGAGACTCTAGCGGGAAATCTCTTTCTGGCTCTTTCCAGCTTCTAGAAGCTGCTGGCATTCTCCGACTCATTGCTTTTCTGTCTTCAGAGCCAGTAATAGACAATATCTCAGATCTCATAACTTGGATACTACTTTTTTCTGCCTTCTTCTTCCCTTATGATTATACTGAATATCACACATAATCCAGGATAATCTCCTAATTTTAAAATCAGCTAATTAGCTACCTTAATTCCATCTGCGACCTTAATCCCCCTTGCCATGTCTTGTAGCACAGTCCCAGAGTCTGGAGAAGTAGGCTTCTTCCGGGGACCATTATTCTGCCTACCACACAGGGTAACTCCAAACTTGACATTGTATCCGTTTACTAACCACGTTTGGTTTACAAAAGCAGAAACTATGAGAGTGTAGAATTACAAGTCAAATGAATTTGCCTGCTGACCTCTTAGTCACCCTACTTGCATGATAAACATGGCTGTATGTTTCCAAACATCCCAAATAATGCATTGGTCTTTGTCTTTTTTTTAAGCAACCCGTGTAACTTTTCTGGCTCCAGAACTCACATCCTGTGAGATGTCCTTGACACCTCGCACCCATTCCAGTTTTCTTCATCATCAGTGCCCTCTGCTTAGTGCCCAGGACTCATGTGCGTTGTTCATGGGAATCTTTAATAACGTTTTTTTATTTTTTTCTGTGATGTGCGCATTTTGCTAGTTTGTTGTGTGTTTGCCTGCCTTCTTTAACCAATGCTATCAACATCCCAAAGACCAAGCACAGCCTGTGCCTCTTCGACTTCTCTGAGTTTCTAATGCCGAGTGTTAGAATATTTTGTTTAATGTTTGTTTCCCGAACTCATGTCACACAGAATTGCTTAAAAAAGGAACTCCTTCATAGTACTTTATAAATTAGTTGAGTAATATATAATCCTCAGTCACGTACCTCTGTTCTCATTCTTTTTTCCATCTTTTAAGTGAAGCCTTTCATAGAAGCCATTTTTGATCAAAATGTGTGATTTCTTAATATGGCACCTGCAGACTACCAAGGCTTACCCTGGACTTGCTATACGGTGCCCAGTGCTGTCCTCGGGGCTTCACATATACTGTTGCATTATCATTGGAAATTTCTGACTTACATATGATTCATACTCTATAATTTTTAGTCAAGTAAATTGAGTCACGGAACATTTCGGTAGCTTATTTATGATCACACAGCAAATAAGGGGCAGAATTGGCTTGATATCAGGTCTTATCACAAGCCCCAAAATCGTTAGCATGAAGCTATAGGTCCCGACCCTCCAGGGTACTCACTGCAGTTGCTCAACCAGCTGCCTCAGGAACCGTGTCAAATCAAACCTATTAGACCACAAACTGCTTTTCCAATTCAATTCAGGAAGTATTTATTGACTGTATGCTACATGCCAGGTGTCATTTACCTGTGATTTGGCAATGTTTATGCCGACTCTGCCTTAGAGCATTATACACTCTCTTCAGAAGAGGCTATGTCTCAAATACGGATATTGTTCATGTCAAGGACATTCTTAAAATCGCAACCAATGCAAAAGCTTTCTGAAGACACTCTATAGATGTTGATAAAAAGAAAAATATAAACTTGATTGGAATTTAAGAAAATCAGCCGTAGTTGTTCTGTCCATTGTTCTCAGAAAGAAAAAACGTCCCAGGGATGTTTGCATAGACAGGAAATAGTGCAGGAGAAGCCACTTGGCTCCTTGGTAATGAAAACCCAAGTACAAAAGGGGTAGAGGGGAGAAGGGGAAGGGACTGATGTCCACAATTATCTTGAAAGGTTGTTAGATTTTTGTGTTCCCTCCCACATATGTGCACACATGATGTTTATGATCTGGGGATCTCATTTCTCAGAGAGAGCGCTGCCTTTGCTGTTAGGGATCTTAGTGCATTAACTCAGGCCTTTGGTTTCTGGTCACGCCTCTTTAGGAAGACAGCAAAACCGATGTGGCAAATAGGCATTAGTGAGGGCACCTCTGGAGCACCCAGCACAGTATTCCCGTTAGGGACCTGGCAGGGCGGGTGGGGTTGCTTATCTAACCCTGGCCCAGGACTCGCCTTTCCATTTAGGCTCTAAGGGATCTGGAGGGGCCAGACAGACTCCAAAGGCTGAGTACATTCGTCTGTGTTCACTTTGAGGAAAATTCCAAGAATTAGTTTTCACTTTTGAGTTCTATTAATTTCTTCCTCTGACTCGTCTCTCTTCATACCTAACAGCATCCTCCAGAAGCTATAAAAATCTCTAGAGGTCCTTGAAGTAATGAGAAAGCTGATGGGTTTTTTCCCCTCTCTAATAATTATACTTTGATTTTTCCGTAACAGCCTTCAGTTTACTGCCAGTTGTCAGGACAATGTTTTGCAGCTTTAACCTTTCTGTG
Organism: Macrotus californicus; assembly: GCA_007922815.1. NCBI lineage: Eukaryota > Metazoa > Chordata > Mammalia > Chiroptera > Phyllostomidae > Macrotus > Macrotus californicus. The sequence goes on along the minus strand of VMDR010012178.1, from coordinate 10,871 downwards.
CTGCATCCTGCCCTCCTGCCTCGGATGCTACCTCAGCAGGCCCCTGTCCTTTGCAATCCCCCTCTGTGTGAATTTTTCCACTAGGTGGAGCTGTAACAATTTAGCTCGCAGATGACAGTGTGAGCCATTCAATTCACTGACCACTGCTCAGGACTCTGGGGAAGCATATCGCTATGGCCCAGAATTGCAAATCAAGTGCAGAGACGGAAAACAGAACAACAAACCCCATAACAGAAGCACAGTTGTAGATAACAAATTCCATGGGACAAATGCACATTGTTTCCACAAGTGAGCCCTGTGTTAGGCCTCCTGAACTGCTTGCCTAATTCCTCTGCACCCAGACTCAGGAAGCTTGGGTTCTTCACCCAGCTCTGCCACACCCCAGCAGTGGGCTTCATCTTTCTGAGCTTCCGTGGTCACATCGGTAAAACCAAGGGGTTAGAGCAGGTGACTTTGAGGGTCTCTTGAACTGTAACTCTGGATTTTACTATAAAATTGTAATCAAATTGTAACATTTTTTATAAAAACAGGGGAAGGTGTGAATTTCAATGTCTGTTCTTTATGTCTTGCTTCTGAGTTAAAAGTCTATCTCTAGACACAGCTGTAAACAAACATTGGAATGATTTTTATCACTTTTTAAAGTTTAAAAACATAGGGCAACGTAGGGGGTTTCCAACTTTAAATACGAGGTATTGATTTTGTAGGAATAAAAGCCAAAGAAAGGGTGACTTCTTGGAAGAAATTAACTCACCAACCACTCACCTCCAAATAAGCGTGCCTGGCAAATTTAATTTGTTTAGTTCCGTGTCTACACCTTCATTTAGATTGGACTTGGCAGGTCAACGTTCCTTTCTATTGCTGTGACTTGCCAACACTAGATTGCAGATTGCACGTCAAGAGGTTGCCTCTCACGGAGAAATGTGAATATTCCCTACTTGCAGTTGATTTTGGGTTTAGATTTCATGTTTGTGTCTCAGTTTTACATGAAACAAGATTTTGCTAGTCTGAGAGAACCCAGCTTTCCTTTGGGAAAGCTTTCTCTGAAACCAGAATGGATACATCTTTTGTCAGAAGATCCTAGAGAGTGACACCTGCCTTCCTCTCCGTCTCAAATCTGTTTCTCTCCCCAGCCCATGAGAGTGAAAACTGATGATTTCAGTTTGTTCTTGGTAAAACGTTAATTGGATGGAAGCACAGAAAACCTAACAGGTATTTTTTATGATGGAAAGGGCATCCAAGATCATTCTGTTAAACCCTTTTTATTACACCAATGAGGAATTGAAGACCCAAAGGTTAAGTGGCTTACCCAAATCTATCCAATGAGTGAGGGAAAATATTGTTTTAGAAGGAAATTCAGATTAAACAAAGGGAAGGCTAAATCCACTCTTTATTCTTTTTCTGCCTATATTATCCCAATATTTTGCCCCAAGACAAATGTTTTATCTAGGAGATGGGATTGCCTTTCAGTGGCTGACATGTAGAAATACTACAGTGCAATTTGTGGGGTGTGTCTGGTAGTGTCATAAATGGACTTAAGCCAAGGACAGAAGAGGGCAGAGACTTCCAAAATGTGTTCTGTGGTGACTAGCCCAATGCAGTGATCCAGCAATGGAGCTCTGCATCAAGTAAGGTGACCTAGATTTCCTCCTTGAACAGTCTTCTCTGAGTCCTGTTGAATGCACCTCCGTCTTACCTTCAGCGTCAACCTCCAGTCCTGTCCTTTAACCTGCTAGACCAGTTGTAGCAAGAACTCTGCTAAGTTTAGTGATGATTTCCAGCCCTTGATATCTGATTGCATTGATCTTACTTCAGGAAGAATCTTGGCAAGTCATTTTAGCTAGAATCCTCCATTTCTGATGTCTCCTCTTAGTGCTTTTTCATCCATGGAACCCCACCCTCTGCTCTGGGGCTATAAATTCCTAGCTGTGTCCCCTGCAGTCTGAGTCAAGCCCTGTCACAATGCTCACATTGCGGAAGTCTTGAATAAAATCTTTCTTAACGTTGCAACAGGGTCATGATACTTTTTGTTTAACAAAATACAATGAAATGCTATGTGGGAAATTATGCTTTGTAGTAGACCTACTATACATGTAGCATACTTAAGTCTCTGAAAAGTTCTACAATAGAGAAAACCATTTATCACTGTTTAAACCATTACTGCTAAGTCCCTGGGGCTGTTTCATGAAGGAGTCTATGTTAACACCCAGGTGGTTTAGTTCCCATACAGTTCCGTTTGTGATTGCAACCAGCCCTCATGTCTGCCATTGCCAGCAGACTTCTGAGGGAATCAATGGAGAGTACAGATAGGAAGAAGGAGGGAGGCTGGACAGGACCTCCCTCTGTAACGTGAGGAATTCCTATGCCCCGAGCTGCTTACCTATGCATGCTTAAGCATGCTTCATGGCAGAAAATGAACTTGTAATCAGGAGTCCATGTACGTAGACTGAAGAGAGAAATTTTGTTGGACTATTGTACCTTATATATTTATATTTGTAAGTTTCGCATTCCCCCCTAACATACCTGGATCTATTTTTCACACAAAATTGTTTTTTCTTTCAAAAATTTGGACAAAATGTACAATTTATAGAAATACCCCATCTAGTAAATCTAGTGAGCTCTTGTATTTTGTGGCATGTAGACCTGCATATTTTTGAGGAAATACAAAGCAGGCTGAGGCAAGAAAACTGATGTAGTTAGACATCTGTGGTGTGGTTTCCTACTATGCTCCTTTTTGGCTGTGTGACCTTGGCACAGTGGCCTGCTATGTCTAAGGCCCCATACCACCAGCCATTGGGGTTGGTCAGAGCTGCTCTGCCTGTCACACAGGGTCTCTATGACCTCAGAGGTGGTAGCATGTGGGGAAATTGTGGACAGTGCTTCACAAACATAAGGCTCTATGATTATTATGTAGGAGAGATGGCAAAACTGGGGTCTCATTCTTTTACAAATTTGCTCTCAGGAGGAGACTTTGCTTTGTGATATTTAGGCAGAATAATTATTAGTAGCTCAGTGGGGTTAGAAAGAGTGCTTCCTTGTAATTGAATCGAATAAAACAGTGGGGAGAGGATATATATCAGGCCTGATCCACTAAATTAGAGGAGCTGCTAAGAGTTGTATAAATATACTATCTGCCCATCTGGTAATATTATCATCTCATTTGTGAATGAAAAATACACATCAGATTGAAAGCCATGCGAGGGCAGAAATGTCCTCCAGATGTATTCTCAAAGCAAGACATTAAAAATTGCACTAAAATATCAATATGGTGAAATGTTTTCGTTCCAGAGCAGTTGGTAAGACTTTCATTGGTGTTCTGTCTAGGTCTTTGAGGAGCAAGAATGTTCTTTACTGATTCTGAGGAAAAGAAAACTATTACCTAATACCCTATAGGGGTTAGGGTAGAAGTGAGTAGGTGTCCAATTATCTCAATGTAATGTTACAGATATGTCAGAGGATGAAAATGTGTCCCCAGTAAGGGCTAACATGGGTCAAGATATCAGGCTACTTTAATTCAGTCAACATATTCTTTATTGGTCACTTTCTCCCTGTTTGACAAACCACCAGATTAACAATGGACAACACAAAATGTGGAGTTTCCATCAGATAGTCGGGGTGGGGAAGCCACGATTAACTGGGGTGAACTTAGCCAAGGAAGCGGTGGGTATGATTGCTCAAGAAGTGGAAGAAGAGTGTTTTGAATAGAATGATGTAGGATTTATCCCAAAAGTGTCACACAACATGGCTGCAATCAGGGCAGAAAACCAAACTTACTTCTGGGCATAAAATTCCCTCCATTTTGCTGTGATTCCAGGGCATGCTGAGAAGTAACATTGGAAAAACACTGGAATTAGAAACAGTCTAGACTCAGCTTTGTTCCTGATGAGATCCTGATAAGGACAAGTCCCTGGATGTTAGTAGTTTTTATCACAGATTGAACTAGACATTTCCTAAGCTCCCATTTGTATCTTATATTTCATAATTTGATGATTCTAGTGACGGTTAGAGTTATTCCTGATATTTCACTCAAATTAAATGTTTACATCTTTCTCCATTAGAAATCATTATGAAAAATGATTGAATATTAAAACTTATTGATTGGTACTTAGGATTAAAATAGCTGGAGATTTGGCTTAGGGACAGAATAGTTTTTATTATGACAATGTTTAAACTAGTATCTCTTCCCTCCTACACAGGACACCCTGCTGGTATTCCTGCACAGGTTGCATACCATGCACTGAGGTTAGCACTATGTAATAGACTGCAAGTTACAACTGATGAGCAGAGCTGAGCAATTGCCTGTGGGGCCAGGAGGTCTGCTTTGATGCTGCATTTCTCTGCCCAAGAACAATATTTGAATTTTTTTCCTCTTTATCCACCCTAGTGACTCAGCTTGCTCAGGGAAAAAAAAAAGAAAAACACGCACACACAATATTGTTTTAGTCTCAAATAATGAATGGCTTGTGCACTGCTCACTATGACTATTGTATTGATATTCTAAACTAAACTTGTCAAGCACCCTTAATTACAGCTGAGGCAGGGAGGTGTGAGGTTTGATCTATATATTACTGCAGATGAATGGGTGATATCTGTTGAAGAAAGCCAGCTAGCGTCGGGTGGAGGGGAGGTTTGGGGCTACCTGGAAATGCGTCGTGTTATTGACAACTAAGACAGACAAGCGTTTAGTGTTGCTCATGGGTTTGCAATGTATAATGATTACTAGGCACTCCACCAGCAAAGTAATCTTTAATCCATAGATCCCCAAGTATCTTAAACACATTGATTTATTCAATGTGGCCTCTGCAACAGTAATGTCTTCAAAATTAAATCACTTAACCTCCCAGCTCAATATTGTTCCTGCTATCTGCAGCTATATCTACATGACACTGAGACAAAAAGGCAAGGCAGCCAACTCATTAGAAAAAAATAAGCAAAGTTGTTATTGCATTGTGTCAGAGTGGTTAATTGGCACTCTTCCTGTCAAACAATGGACTTACCGGCTGAATTATTTATTTCTTAGCTGATTGATTTGGCCTGATGTAGAATCTGTATGTAAGAGTCTCCTAAGTTTTTTTTTTGTGTGTGTGTGTGTAAATTTTGGAACGAGGATGGACTCTTTTCATTTTATTACAATAATTCATAAAAATAGGCTTTTATACATCTGAGGGTGATGATAATTAGTGCTGAAAAAGTTGAGTTTTATAATGCATTAGTTAAAATTCTAGGCCTAATTTAAGGTTTCAGAAGTCTCAATGATAAAAGAGATAATGCTCCTTAAACCCACATTTCATGTTTTAATTTTACTGAGTTTCACATTTGAATGAAGGAAGTAAAAGCTTTCAAACTCACACCATTGAGTTTTCAGAAGGTGCTACAACTTCTTCATGTATCTAAGAAACTTACCAGGTTGTGGTGGACATCATTATGTAAAAATTAAGAAAGCACCACACCTATTTCTTAGTCACCAATATTCTTTCTAAATACATATACACATAATTTCAAGGAATATATGAAATCTTAATAGAATCAAAAAAGAATATGTGGCAATAAGCTTTGACTAGGTAGAAGGGTACCTTCTAGAGCAATTTATTTTGAATTAGGTAAAAAGACAACATACGTGGTGGTCGGGGGGGTGGCTTCTGATGAGGCTCTAAGCCCCAGGATGAATTTTTTGCATTAATTTAATATCAATTTAATATTGGTGGCTTTGATGTTGCCATCACCAATGACCCTGATAACTGAAGCTGTGAACATATACCCATTCATCACGAGCTGCCATCATTCAGAGGTTGACCTTGCTGAAACTTCTGAACTGAAAGGGATTCTCAGGAAACATGCAATTGTATCCCTTCCTTTTTAGATTGGGAGACTGAGGTCCACAGAAGTTATGTTTTGGGGCTCTGGTGGCACTCTGATAGTCCACTGTTGTTTAACTCCCCCCTACATGGCATCAGTGATATCAGGTACTTCTCTGTCGTTGAAGTAAGACCAAATGTAAGAATAAATGATCATATAATAATTGTGGTGCTGATGATAGTGATCATGTTAACAATGATGATGATAATTATCACATATGGCTCATCTACTATATGTAGTACAGCATAGTGGTTAGAAATATAAGTCCTAGAGTTGGACTACCTTAGTTCAAATCTCACACTTCTCATGACCTAGCTAAGCATCAACTATTTTGCTTGTGGAAGGGGGCTGGACAAAGTGCATGCATCATTTGAACACTGAGGAGATAAAATAATGTAAGGTTTTGGCAGAGTATTTTTTACATAAACATTAACAACTATTTTATGTCAGTTCTATCAGTGACTAAACAAAGTGATTCTTATTATTCTTATTAAGATTCTTATAAGATTCCTATTCTTATTAAGTGATTATTATTCTCATTTTATAGTGAAGAAAATTGAGTCTTAGAGAATTTGGATAGTTTGACCTGGAATGAAAAGATAGTAACTGATAATATGATATTTATCCCAAAGAGTAGAAAATGACAATTATAGACATCCTTAATGTAACGATCAATGATTTGGTGAAAAAAATATTTCTTGGGGTCCTTCTGGGGAACTTAGTGAGTGAGGGGTGGGTGAAGAGAATGTACAAATCACTCCAAAGTTCCTCTTTTAAACCTGTGGATTATTTTCTTTACATTACAATGTAGGTCAAAATTGAGTCCATGTTTTAGTCTACCAACTAGGGAAACTGACAACGATGGCTAGCTGTTCAAATTCAGAATCTCTGGTATATGTGGATAGTTGTTAATGGAGTCAGATAAATCCAATGTTATGTTCCTTCTTCCCTAAACTAGCACTTTTGGAATCCATTTTTATATATGTCTGTATCATTTTAGATATATAATCTCATCTGTTTCAAAATTCTGAAATCTATCTCATGTGCACACTAGCTCTTTCTGGGTAGTGTAGGCCATTGTAATCTTCCTTAAATTACTCTGGAATTTTTTGCTAGTCAAGGATCTGGCAGCAGAGTTGAGTACTGGCACTGGGTATCAAAAGAATTAACATCCTCTTGAAAGAATGTTGCCATAAATTAGGTCATTATAGGTATTTAAGCAATGTATTTGTGTCTTTAGATGGGAGATGCAGGAGAGCTACAGCTGCCAGTAGGGGAATTCGGTAAGATTTCGAGTCAGGAACTTACATTCATTGGCTACTACCCAAATATTTCCATTCTAATCCTCAAGGCCCTACTATTTTCCAAACAGTGATCTAGTTTTTTTAGTTTTTAAGATTTTATCTATTCATTTTTAGAGAGAGGGGAAGGGAGGGAGAAAGAGAGGGAGAGAAACATCGATGCCAAAGAGAAACACTAATCGACTGCCTTTGCCGTGCACCCCAGTGAGGCACCGAACCTATAGCGCAGGCATGTGCACTGACCAGGAATCAAACCAGAAACCCTTCCCTTTGCCAGATGACACCCAACCAACTGACTGCCCTAGTCAGGGCATGACCTAGTTTTCACATGAGACGGGTTGATGAATTCAGTTGGTTCTCCAGCATGCAAAATCAAAAGTGGACTCTATTGTTCTGATAGATCAGGCCTATAGCTATAAAAGGGAAGATGGTTTTTTAGGGCAATCATAGAAGTTTTGAGGTTTTCTGACAATATCTTGAGGTGCACATTGAAAGTGCTGATCTTCACATCTCTTCCTGAATGCTCTCCAGTACAATCAGAATCAGCCATGCTACTTCACAGTCCTTGAGGGCCCCACAACCTACAGAATACGGCTTTACGGAAGCTACTTGATCTGCTTTATTTGAGGCTCATAAGGTAATAATTTAAATAGCTGTTTGATTCTGAGTGCTTTGAAACATCACTCTCCTATTTTTCTCCCCTGTGGTATGGTGGGCACTTCCTTCACCTCTAACCATTAAAGATTAACTTCTTACATTACCATTTTCAGGTCTCTTTTCTGGAATTATTTTTTGTAACATATGCTGTCTTTGAGATTTATCAGAACAAAACCATCAACTCCTCTAGGTGTTTCTAGAGGGACAAGTGGATATAATCCAGGAAATAAGGTGCTTCTAGAACCATTGGCAAGACGGGACAATCTAAGGTCAGGGAAACTGTCAGTATCTCCTATTGGCTACTAAATTTCATTTTCATTTTTATTCAGAGCCTCAAGAAATTGCAGAAGCCAAAGAAATGATCACTCTAGCTTGCAGCCTAGAATCAGATGATTTACTACGGGATTCCTACAAATTTTCATAACATTTGATTTCATTCACCTGCTTATTCTTGCTAGAGTAATAATAATGTTATTTGTGTCTGCCTTGTACCTTTCAATCTTGTTTGTATGACTTTCATTGGTAGGAGATGAGCTAGATACCTGCTGGGAAAATATTCCTGTATGGGTTGTAAGTGGGGGAGAGTCAAACATTGCGCGTAGTTTTTAACTATTAATACACTACCTATAGCTGGTAAAAATGCTTACTAATTACGAGCTGCTGCTATTGTAAGTCTTCATTAGAAATATCACAGATAATTAACTATCTCTCTAACTGTTGTAAGTACATGTATCTACTATAGTAAAAAGATTCTCAAAGTGTACAAGAAACAGATTGGTTAATTAGAACACCCTCCTTTTTTAGTAATAGAGTCCTAATGGCCCTCAGGCTAAAAATTCTCATTGTCTCATTTATTATTCTAATGTAATGCAGTACCCCTCTTTAATTCCTGAAGACATAGGAAGGAGAGTCCTTTCAAACTGGTTTTATATTTGCTTTTTTTTTATCCGATGCTCGAGTTAAGCCTATTTCTGCCTTACACATGATTTTCATGTTTGTATGTGTTTTATACTTTTATATTAAATTTATTAGATGTTGATTTTTAATTATAAATAATCTACTTCTAACACTTTCTTTGAATGAATTAGTACAAGTTCTTCTGGGCTTCATTCTCATTAAGAAGTATTGTTTTTAATATATCTTTATTAAAATATAAGCATACATGCATATGCAAGATCATGTAAAATTTATTTGCACTTACGATAAACCACCCCAAGCATGGTGGGAAAATTTCTATTAAAATTAATACTTATAAAAAACTGGTTTTCTAAAGATAGAATCACAGTGTAACTGCTACTTTACACATAGAATCACATTTAAGTCCTCACAACAAGTCTATGAGGCAGACACTTCAAGGACCTCTGTTTGAACAGTAGATAAATTGTGGACCACTTGAGCTGAGTAGCAGGTACAGATTTAGAGTACAACTACAGAGCCTGAACTCTCAGCTGTCACCTGGCAGCACTTCTCAGAATACAGATAGTGTTCCGTCTCCAGACTCCTGCTGTTAAATCCTGTTTTCCATCAGAACCTTAGAAGGACTCTCTGTCTCCTATATGTCCATCTCTTCCCTACTGCTATCCCTCTACCTCTGTATCCCCATCTCTGTTTCCCTAGGTCTCTATCTTTCTCCTAAGGAATCCTTTCCTAGTCTCATCCTAAAGACTTTCCGCCTTCCGTCTTAGAATTCAAATGTTTTTCTTTCTGTCAGCCATTTTTCAGCTTTTATGAGATTCCTTGGGCATTCCTCCCTTGATCAAAGAGTATGATCACAATGCTCTCACTTTTCTATTTCCATTGTCCTCAAACATAACAGAATAGCAGCACTTAACACTAATAATTGAAAATTCTTTAGAAGAAAATGCTCTTTCATAGAACTTTTTTGCACATTATAAAGAAAGAGGTAAGAGTGCCAAGTCTGTCATATCTATTCACAAGACAGAATCTGAACTTGAAAGTAATGAAATATAATGTTTAAACTGTATTTTATAACTCAGTTTTATCCATTAATTTAGATGGACTTTTCCCCGAATTAATATAAATTAATCAAGTCATACTTAACTCTCCCCATGGATATGCGCACACACATTAACAAACAGATTTCTTGTAAATTTAATTGCAGTCGTTTTCCATGGTTTAATGTTTCTTCTGGCAACATCACTCCATTCGTCAGTTTAAAATATAACAAAATTATAACAACAGCTCCTTTAACTACTCAATGTTAATTGTGTTCCATGAATTAACTAGAGAAAGTTACCAACAATAGAGAAAATGATGCCCAGTCACTTACTGAAGTAACTGCTCGAAAGCCATATTTTTTTTTCTCCTCCAGCTATCCCTAAAAATCTTCCCCAGAGGATGCAGCTCAAATTAGTCAGCTCCAAAGGGTTAACACAGGCACCATCAAGCCACTCCTTTACCCGACAAATTACGTCACTCTTCAGCGTATGTCACCTGCACAACTTTTCAGCTCCTCCTTTACTAAGGTAATAGGCCCAGAAGCTGGATGCCGCCGCATTTCGGCACCTGTCATTTTGACATTTCATGCTTTCGTTAGAAAAGAAAGTGGGTAGAATGTGAGAAAAGTGGGACTTTGACAGTTTGTCAGAATATCTTGCAGCACAAACCAACCTGCCAGCCAGCGTGTTTTCTGGTATATTTCAAAGTCTCCCAGCAAACGAACTGTGGTTACTCGCCGAAGAACTTCTTACGTGGGAAGATGCCTTACTTTTTACAAGATTTAAGTTAAATAATTTGCACCTGAAATCGGTGTAGATTTTAGGTGGCTTACTTACAGTGGCATAACAAATGAAATATAACTGAGATATGCCAACACTGATACAATTATCTTCGTTGTTTCTTTCATTTGAATGTAATAGGCTTGATAAAGGATGGTCATCTGTAGGTCCAAGATGGTTCGTGCAATGACCTTGAGTTTGCAGACACTAAACAATTAGTGTCTTCTTTAAAATTGAAAGATTCTGGCATGCAGGCACCAGCAAGGAAAAATAGGTCAGGAGCTATGACTTTAAGAATACGACTAACAAATCGAGTAAGAAC
>VMDR010012177.1:0-27028 GCA_007922815.1 Macrotus californicus | reverse complement strand
TTCTCTTGCTGCTTTTAAGATTCTCTCCTTATCTTTCATCTTGGGTAATGTAATTATGATGTGCCTTGGTGTGTTCCTCCTTGGGTCCAACTTCTTTGGGACTCTCTGAGCTTCCTGGACCCCCTGGAAGTCTATTTCCTTTGCCAAATTAGGGAAGTTCTCCTTCATTATTTGTTCAAATAAGTTTTCAATTTCTTTCCCTTCCTCTTCTCCTTCTGGCACCCCTATGATTCGGATATTGGAACGTTTAAATGATCCTCAGAGGGATGGCGTGAAAGGCCCAGCTGAGCCAGAAATTATTTACATTTGTGTGTCTGGGGGTCAGGGAGGGCCTTGAGAGAGGTATGAAGTACTGTCTTGGTGCCAGAATCTGCAGTGCCGATGGCACACACATGTGGAAATGCCCAGCAGACAATAGACATGTGATACAGCAGAGAACAGGGAATGGTAGAAGCACAGGGTGGTGAGAAGTGACAATTGATGAAAGTCTTGGAGACACAGAATGGTGCAAACAAACCTCAAAAGAGACATGACCTATTTCAGTCAATTCTACTGAAGAGGGTTAATATTCACTGTTGGGAGGAGCTCCTATGAGAAATGACAGAGAGTGATGTCAGTACCAAGACACACTCCACCTTGTGGAGCCCACAGGAATGAGAAGTCCTGCCCCTGTGTTCAAGCTCACAAGGGCCTGGTCTGAGTGGAGCCTCCTCCTGCCCCACCCTGCCATGGCCACCAGGCTCCTCTGCTGGGTGACCCTTTGTCTCCTGGGAGTAGGTGAGTCCCCAGAGATTAAGATTCTGCATTTTGATGATATTCCCAGTTCTGTTTCCATTGATGTCCCTTATCCTGTTCCCAAACTCTGTCCTCTTCCACAGAGCCCACAGATGCTGGAGTCACCCAGACACCCAGGCACAAGGTGACAAACAAGGGCCAAGGAGTGATTCTGAGTTGTCAGCCAATATCAGGTCATGACTACCTTTACTGGTACAGACAGACCCCAGAGGAGGGCATACATTTTCTGATTTTCTTTGGCAATACAATACTTTTGGACAAGACAGAGCTGCCAAAAGAGCGATTCTCAGCTTGGATGCCTAATGGGTCATTCTCCAAACTGAAGATCCAGCCCACACAACCCGAGGACTCAGCCGTGTACCTCTGTGCCAGCAGCTCAACCACAGCACTGCACAGTCGCCCCCTCCCTGTGCAGAAACCTCCTGCTTCCCCTTCTCTCATCAGCCCCCAGGTGTCCTGAGTAAAAGACTTCTCTGCTCTGCTGTCACCAAGAGAAATGTTTGGTTTTGGGACATGACAAAGGCAGAAAGGAAAAGTTATCAACCGAGAAAATCCTGTGTAGGAGACAATATAGGAAATGGCCTTTAGGGTTTCCTCACACATTGTCTATGGGCTCAACACTCTGCACACCTGAGAAAAGACCTTAGTTACCCACACTGTGCACTTTCCTGCCTTCCTGCACCGTACTCTCCATGAGAATCGTAGGAGCTCCTGGTAACGACTCCTCAGCCTTCCATTCTCCACTCCTTCTCATCTGCTAACAGAATCCCCCCAATGACCGCACACACACACACACACACACACACACACACACACATATGTTTTCTAGAGTCTGTGTTATACTCAAATCCCACTCATCATTGTCCTTTTTGTCATTGATGGACCTCGGTCTTCAAGTTGGAAACAGAATAAAATTCCTACTTTGATGCCAAGAGTCGTAATCTGCTTCTCTGTCCAATTTCAGTAAATTCTTGGTCCTCCAAATCCTACCTACCTATTCTAGAACATTCTCTTCTGCCTGGCTTTAATACACAATTCCTCAAACAAATAGGTTAGAATATTGCCTTTTCTGTTGCCCTAACTTCTCTACCCTCAGATCTGTCCTCACTCCCTTCCCTCACCACTACCGATCCTGCCACCCCTGGGTATGTCATCATCCTGTGGACAATTTATACATGAGTGTGGCTTCTCAGTTTCCTGACCTCCTCACTTTCCCTAATATCTTGTTTCCAATCTTATATAAAAGCACTTCCAAGTCTAGGCCATGGAATGAACGACAAATAATCTCCTTCAAAGTGTCCATTTCTCATTCCATGCTCCGGTCTCTTTCTTCTTTATTCTTTAACACAAAATCTACTTTCTACGACCCTTATAATCACTGAACTTCAACCCAACTGCTTTCAAACTCTCATGTCTTATTTCTCACATTATCTAAATTAGGTACATAGATTACTACTACAAAGTCAACCCTGGTTGAATCCAATCCTCCTTTCCTAGGGCATCTCTTTATGTCCCTTGATAATCACCCTTGAGTCCTTTCATAAAATGATCCTTGGAGGTATTGGGTAAAGCCTCAGATCATCCTGAAATTATTTAGATTTGTGTGTCTGAAAGTCAGGGAGGGCCTTGAGAGGAGTATGAAGGACATGAGACTGGAAGTATTGTCTTGGTGCCCAGAATCAGCGATGGCACATGCACATGGAAATGTCCAGCAGACAGCAGACATGTGATACAGCAGAGAACAGGGAATGATAGAAGCACAGGGTGGTGAGAAGTGACAATTGACGAAAGCCTTGGAGACACTGAATGGTGCAAACAAACCTCAAAAGAGACATGACCTATTTCAGTCAATTCTACTGAAGAGGGTTAATATTCACTGTTGGGAAGAGGTCCTATGAGAAATGACAGAGAGTGATGTCACTACCAAGACACACTCCACCTTGTGGAGCCCAGAGGAACCAGAAGCCCTGCCCCTGTGTTCAGGCTCACAAGGGCCTGGTCTGAGTGGAGCCTCCTCCTGCCCCACCCTGCCATGGCCACCAGGCTCCTCTGCTGGGTAGCCTTTTGTCTCCTGGGTATAGGTGAGTTACCAGAAATGAAGTATCTGCATTTTGTTGATATTCCCAGTTCTGTTTCCATTGATGTTCCTTATCCTGTTCCCAAACTCTGTCCTCTTCCACAGAGCCCACACATGCTGGAGTCACCCAGACACCCAGGCACAAGGTGACAAAGAGGGAACAAGGAGTAACTCTGAGTTGTGAACCAATTTCAGGCCATGACTACCTTTACTGGTACAGACAGACCTCAGAGGAGGGCACAAAGTTTCTGATTTACTTCGGCGATACCAAACCTCTGGATGACACAGGGATGCTCAAAGAGCGATTCTCAGCTTGGATGCCTAATGGGTCGTACTCCAAACTGAAGATCCAGCCCACACAACCCGAGGACTCAGCCGTGTACCTCTGTGCCAGCAGCTTAGCCACAGCGCTGCACAGTTGCCCCCTCCCTGTGCCGAAGCCTCCTGCTTCCCCTTCACTCACCAGCCCCGCAGTGTCCTTTGTAAAAAGACTTCTCTGCTCTGTTTCCACCAAGATAAATGTGCGCGTTTGGCCATGACAAGGGCAAAGAGGAAAAGGTATCAACAGAAAAAATCCTGTGTAGGAGACAGTGTAGGAAATGTGCTTTAGGTTTTCAAAACACATTCTCCCTGGGTTCAAAACTCTACTCACTTGAATGACATACTTTAGCTCCCCACACTGTGCATGCTCCTGCCTTCCTGCACTGGCCTCTCCATCTGAATGGTAGGAGCCTCTGCTAAAGGCTCCTCAGCCCTCCATTCTTCTCCCTCTCTAAGGAATTAACAGGATCCCCAGCCCCCCAGACACAGACTTTCTAGGGTTCTATCATGTAGCCAAATTCTACTTATCATTGTCTTATTTACACCATTAAGTTGTTCTGCCCTTTAATGGAAATGCAATTAAATTTCTCCTGTGTTTATGTCACAACATAGAATCAAACATTTTATAACTGATTTCAGTGCATTCTTTATCCTCCTGGGTCCTCCCTGCTCCTCTTAGACCAGTCTCCATCCTTGGCTTCAATACCCACTCCTCACGCATGTGGTCTCAGAACATTGCCCTTTGTTTCCTCAACTTATTGCCACTTCTCTACCGTCAGATCCGTCCTCATTCGCCTCTTCCCCCCACCAGTGAAGCTGTGACCATTGGAGATGTCATCATCATGCAGACACTTTCTACAGGGTTTGGTGTCTCAGTCTCCTGATCTCCTCACATTCAATAGTTTTTACCTTCAACAGTTTTCAGATGCACTTCAGTAGTTCCAGACTGTGGAATAAGACACCAATGAGCTCCTTCCAAAAACTCCATTTCAATCATCGCATTCTCCTACCTCATCATGTTGGTTTTCTTCTCGCTAATTCAGCAGCACCCTCCTAAGATTCCTTTAGCAGCTGACACTCAGTGCATGTACCTAACAGTTTTTAAACTCATATGATCTTAGTTCTCACATTTCCTATACCAGGTTCAAGGTTAGGGACTCTAGTATCAAACCCAGTAAAACCATCTTCCTGTGGGGAGCTATGGAGGGCAAAGTGGGAGTTCCCGAGTCCCTGAGAGTATTTGGCCTTGATCACGACACCGCCTGGTCACAGGCAGGAATTCTCTGATCCTCACTGAAGAGCTTTCCATTGGTTCACCGTTATACACCAGAAATGCATAGGTCAATAGGACAATTTGCTTACATTTGAAGAACCTACTTCTGTTTACCTGGTGTGTTGGTATCATTTTATTACAATCAGAAACTTCAGCCTTTCCTGGTGTGGCTCAGTGGATTGAACGTGGTCCTGTGAACCAAAGATTGGCATTCCCAGTCAGGTCAAATGCCTGGGGTTTTGCCATGATCCCAATAGGGAGCGCAGGAGAGGCAACCACACATTGATGTTTCTCTCTGTTTCTCCTTCTCTTCCCTTCTCTCTAAAAATAAATAAATAAAAATATTTTTAAAAAAAGAAACTTTGTAACCATACAATCAGTTAATAATGAACTTATACAATAACTAAATAACGAAGCCTAAAATAGGGTAGATCCCATTCATGTGAAAATATATGTATGAATGAAGAAAGCAGGCAAATACATACATACAGATTTATGTCTACTGACGTATAGGACTGTTTGTATATTTTCTCAAATTTTAGAAACTACATGATAATGCATAGAAGCTCTCTCTACTTTACTAAAAACAAAAGCATATGTCTTTCATGTATGCCTTGTTTTACTATAAATTTACATGAGCCAGGACAAACCTATGAAATGTATAGATCAAGTTTTTCCCAGTAATTCCACAAAGTGGGACTGGAGGTGGAACAGGGGTGATGCTTAGTGCTGTGTTATATATAAATTTGTCTCACTTATTACCAAGTTCATCTGTAAAGTATTACTCCCCAATATTCTTTCAGTGCATTGGAGATCTTTAAAAAAATAAAAATAAAAAAAGGAGAATTCTCAGCTATAAAAGAAGAGATGTGGGAAGTCAGAGCAGTGAGGGGTGGTGAAGGCCAGAAGATGATCAGTGTTTCTTCCCAGAAAGAGCCCAAGTGCAGGGCCAGGTCCCAGGACACATGTGACTGTCCCAGTGATCTGTTGCGCTGAATTGATATTAGCCTTTGGGAGGAGGTTCCTTGAGCAATGACAGAGCGATGTCACTCTCCACCTTGTGGAGACCAGAAGAACGAGAAGCTCTGCCCCTCTATTCACATTCACAAGGGCCTGTCTGTGTGAAGCCTCTTCCTGGCAACCCTGCCATGGTCACCAGGCTCCTCTGCTGGGTGGCCCTTTGTCTCCTGGGAGTAGGTGAGTCCCCAAAAATGAAGAATCAGCATTTTTATACTACCCGTTTAGATTCCATTTATGTTCCTTATGCTGTTCCCAAACTCTGTCTTGTTCCACAGAGCCCACACATGCTGGAGTCACCCAGACACCCAGGCACAAGGTGACAAAGAGGGGGCAAGGAGTGACTCTGAGTTGTAAGCCAATTTCAGGGCACCCTGTCCTTTATTGGTACAGGCAGACCTCGGAGGAGGGAATAAAGTTTCTTATTTACTTCAGTGATCAAAGTCCTCTGGATGACACAGGGATGCCCAAAGAGCGATTCTCAGCTCAGATGCCTAATGAATCGTTCTCCACTCTGAAGATCCAGCCCACAGAACCCCAGGACTCAGCCGTGTACCTCTGTGCCAGCAGCTCAGCCACAGCGCTGCACAGCTGCCCCCTCCCTGTGCAGAAACCTCCTGCTTCCCCTGCTCTGATCCATCCCCAGGTGTTCTGAGTGAAGGCACTTCTGCTCCTGTGTCACCAAGAGACATTCTTGGCCTTGGGGCATGACCAGTGCAGAAAGGATAATGTATCAGGAGAAAAAATGCTCCGTAGAAAACAGTGTACGAAATGGGCTGTAGGGAATTCTCATACATTGTGGCCTCAAAACTAACCACACTGAGAGATAGACCTTTACTATACTCACTGTTATTTTATGCCTTCCTACGTTGGCTTCCATCTGAATGGTAGGAGCTCCTGGTAATGGCTCCTCAGACTTCCATTCTCCAATCCCTCTAAGCTGTTAAGAGATTTCTCCCCCAGAGACATGTTTTCTAGAGTTGTATCATGTAGGCAAATTCTACTTATCATTGTCCTAATTTATGCCATTAATGTGCTCTGCCCTTAAGATGGAAATGCAATAGAATCTCTACTGTTTTTATGGCACAACATAGAATCGAACATATGATGTCCCATTTCAGTGCATTCTTTATTCTCCTGGGTCCTCCCTGCCTTCAATACCCACCTCCTCACACACATGGCATCAGAATACTGCCCTTTGTTCCCGAGCTTATTGCCACTTCTCCACTATCATATCCGTCCTCATTCACTTCTTCCCCCCATTAGTAAAGCTGTTGCCATTGGAGATGTCCTCATCACACAGACACTTTCTACAGGGGTTTGCTGTCTCAGTCTCCTGATCTCCTCATTTTCAATAATTTTTACCTCCCATCCTTTTCAGATGCACTTCAGTAATTCCAGACTGTGGAACGAGACACCAATGAGCTCCTTCCAAAATTTCCATTGCAATCATCACATTCTCCTACCTCATCATATTGGTTTCCTTCTCACTAATTCAGCACCATCCTCCTAAGACTCCTTTAGCCGCTGACCCTCAGTTCCTGTACCTAAAAGTTTTTAAACTCGTATGTTCTTAATTCTCACATTGTCTAAACCAAGTTCAAGGTTAGAGACTATAGTATCAAATCCGTAAACCCATCTTGTCACCCATGGAGGGCAACGTGGGAGTTCCTGAGTCAACTGAGAGCATTTGGCGGTGATCACAACACAACATGGTCACTGACTGGAATTCTCTGATCCTCACTGAGGAGCCTTCCTTTGGTTTGCCACTGTGCACAGGAAATGCATAGGTCAATAGAGCACTTTGCTTACATTTAAAGAATCTATTTCCTCTGACCTGGTGTTTTGATTTTTTTAATTATATATGAGAAACCATATAACCATAAAATAACCAAATAATGAAGCTCGAAATATAGGATATGATCTCAGTTATGTGAAAATGGGTCTATATGAATAAAGAAAGCAGGCAAATAGTGCTAGACATACATCTACTGATGTATATGAATGTGTATATATTTTGTCAATTGTTTGGAAATTACTAGGTAATGTATAGAGGCTGCTTCTACACTGATTAAAGGAAAACAATATATCTTCCATATATGCCATGTTTTACTATAAATTTATATGAATAAGAATAAATGTATCAAACATTACAGATCAACTTCTTCTTACTGATCATTCAAAGGAGGGATTGGAGAAGGACAGAGAAGGTGTCACCTAGCCTGGTGTTCTGTACATCTCTTTCTCACTTATTGCTGAAGGAGCTTATGAAATATTACCTCAGAAAATTGTTGCAGAGCCTAGGGAACCTTTTTTTTTAAACAAAGCAGAATTCTCAGCCCTGAAGTAAAGAGATGTGTGATGTCAGAGCAGTGAGGGGATGTAAACACCAGAAAGACACCTGGTGTTTCTCACCAGAAAGAACACTGGTCAGGTCCAAGTCCTAGGACTCCAGTGACCATCTAGTGACATCTCTTCAGAATTGATGTTCGCCTTTGGGAGGAGGTTCCTTGAGCAGTGACAGAGAGCAATGTCACTCTCCACCTTGTGGAACCCAGAAGAACGAGAGCCCTGCCCCTCTGTTCATGCTTACAAGGGCCTCGTCTCTGTGAAGACTCCTCCTGCCCCACCCTGCCATGGCCACCAGGCTCCTCTGCTGGGTGGCCCTTTGTCTCCTGGGTGTAGGTGAGTCCCCAGAAATTAAGAATTTGTATTCTTTTTATAGTCCCAGTTCTGTTTCCATTTATGTTCCTTATCCTGTTCCCAAACTCTGTTCTCTTCCACAGAGCCCACACATGCTGGAGTCACCCAGACACCTAGGCACAAGGTGACAAAGAGGGAACAAGGAGTAACTCTGAGTTGTGAACCAATTTCAGGCCATGACTACCTTTACTGGTACAGACAGACCTCAGAGGAGGGCATAAAGTTACTGATTTACTTCAGCTATACCAAACCTCTGGATGACACAGGGATGCCCAAAGAGCGATTCTCAGCTCAGATGCCTAATGGGTCGTACTCCAAACTGGAGATCCAGCCCACAGAACCCGAGGACTCAGCCGTGTACCTCTGTGCCAGCAGCTTAGCCACAGCGCTGCACAGCCGCCCCCTCCCTGTGCAGAAACCTCCTGCTTCCTCTTCTCTCATCAGCCCCCAGGTGTCCTGCATAAAAGATTTCTCTGCTCTGCTGTCACCAAGAGACATACGTGATTTTGGGGCATGCCAAGAACAGGGGAAAAAAAAGTATCAACAGAGACAACCACGCATAGGAAGCAATGTAGGAAATAGGCTTTAGGTTTTCCTCATATACTGTCTGTGGGCTCAACACTCTGCACACCTGAGAGATAGATCTTAGTTACCTACACTGTGCACATTCCTGCCTTCCTGCACTGTACTCTCCATCTGAATGGTAGGAGCCTCTGCTAAAGGCTCCTCAGCCCTCCATTCTTCTCCCCCTCTAAGAGACTAACAGAATACACTGCCCCCCACACACGCATGTTTTGTAGCATTCTATAATGAGACAAATTCCACTTATCATTGTCTTAATTTACGCCATTAAGGTGCTCTGTCCTTTAAGATGGAAATGCAATATTATTTCTACTGTGTTTATGTCACAACATAGAATCCAACCTTTTATGTCCGATTTCAGTGCATTCTTTATCCTCCTGGGTCCTCCCTGCTCCTTTTAGATCAGTCTACCTCCCTGGCTTCAATACCCACTCCTCACCCACATGGCCTCTGAACATCGCCCTTTGTTGCTGAACTTATTGCTACTTCTCTACCATCATATCCATAACATTCGCCTCTTCCTCCCACCAGGGAAGCTGTCACCATTGGAGACGTCATCATCTTGCAGACACTTTCTACAGGGGTTTGGGGTCTCAGTCTTCTGACCTCCTCACATTCAATAATTTTTACTTCCAACACTTCTCAGATGCACTTCAGTAATTCCAGACTGTGGAATGGACACCAATGAGCTCCTTCCAAAATTTCCATTGCAATCATCACATTCTCCTACCTCATCATGTTGGTTTTCTTCTCACTAATTCAGCAGCATCCTCCTAAGGTTCCTTTAGCCACTAACCCTCAGTGTATGTACCTAACAGCTTTTAAACTCATATGTTCTTAATTCTCACACTATCTAAACCAGTTTCAAGGTTAGAGACTATAGTATCAACCCTGACAAATGAAGCTCCCTCTGGGCAGCTATGGTTGGCAAAGTGGAAGTTCCTTAGTCAACAGAGAGCATTTGGCAGTGATCATGACACAGCCTGGTCACTGACAAGAATTCTCTGATCCTCACTGAAGAGCATTCCGCTGATTCACTGCTGTGCACAGGAAATGCATAGGCCAAGAGGACGCTTTGCTTATATTTAAAAAATCTATTTCCGCTGATCAGGTGTTTTGGTATCATTTTATTACAATCAGAAACTTCAGCCTTTCCTGGTGTGACTCAGTGGATTGACTGCCGGCCTGGGAACCAAAGGGTGGCAGGTTCGATTCCCAGTCAGGTCACATGCCTGTGTTATGATCAGTTCCCCAGTAGAGGGCGTGTGAGAGGCAACCCACATTGCTGTCCCCCTCTCTCCTTCCCTTCCCTTCCCTTCCCTTCCCCTCTCTCTAAAAATAAAGAAATTAAATTTTAAAAAAAGAAACTCTGTAACCATACAATCAGTTAATAATGAAGCTCAAGATAGCATATGATCCCATTTATGTGAAAAAATATATATGAATAAAGAAAGTAAGCAAATAAATAGACATATATTTATATCTACTGATGTATAGGACTGTTTATATATTTTCTCAAATTTTAGAAATTACATGATAATGCATAGACGCTGCTTCTACTTTGTTAAAAACAAAAGCATATGTCTTTCACGTATGCCTTGTTTTACTATAAATTTACATGAGCCAAGACAAATCTATGAAACATATAGATAAAGTTTTTACTGGTAATTCAACAAGCGGGACTGGAGGTAGAACAGGGGTGATGCTTAGCGCTCAGTTATATATAAATTTGTCTCACTTATTACCAAGTTCATCTGTAAAGTATTACTCCCCAATATTCCTTCAGTGCATTAGAGATCTTTAAAAAAAAAAAAAGGAGAATTCTCAGCAATAAAAAAAGAGATGTGCAAAGTCAGAGCAGTGAGGGGTGGTGTGGGTCAGAGAGATGACCGGTGTTTCTTCCCAGAAAGAGCCCAAGTGCAGGGCCAGGTCCCAGGGCACATGTGACCATCCCAGTGATCTGCCTTACTGAATTGATGTTTGCCTTTGGGAGGAGGTTCCTTGAGCAATGACAGAGAGCAATGTCACTGTCCACCTTGTGGAGACCAGAGGAATGAGAAGCCCTGCCCCTCTATTCACATTCACAAGGGCCTGGCTGTGTGAAGCCTCCTCCTGCCCCACCCTGCCATGGCCACCAGGCTCCTCTGCTGGGTGGCCCTTTGTCTCCTGGGTATAGGTGAGTCCCCAGAAATGAAGAAACTGCATTTTGTTGATATTCCCAGTTCTGTTTCATTGATGTTCCTTATCCTGTTCCCAAACTCTGTTCTCTTCCACAGAGCCCACACATGCTGGAGTCACCCAGACACCCAGGCACAAGGTGACAAAGAGGGGACAAGGAGTAATTCTTGAGTTGTGAGCCAATTTCAGGCCACACTGCCCTTTACTGGTACAGCCAGACCTCAGTGGAGGGAATAAAGTTTCTGACTGACATTCTCAGTGGACAATCTATGGACAACACAGGGATGCTCAAAGAGTGATTCTCAGCTCAGATGCCTAATGAGTCGTTCTCCACTCTGAAGATCCAGCCCACACAATCCGAGGACTCAGCCGTGTATCTCTGTGCCAGCAGCTCATCCACAGCGCTGCACAGCTGCCCCCTCCGTGTGCCAAAACCTCCTGCTTCCCCTCTAGCCCCATCCCTCCTTAGCAGGCTTTCCTGGCTCCCTGCTGTCAGAGCACAGGTGGGGGCAAAGGGGGGTGGTTCGTTCTGCAACCCTCTGCGGGGAAGCCAAGGACTGAATCCATTGAATGTATCACATTAGGAAACTTCTGGAAACAAAGGCAATAGTGGCTGGCTCCTGACATTCCTCACAAATTCTCTCAGAAGGTAGCTGAGTCCAAGGTGGAGGGTTAATGTATCCCACGGGGCTTTCAAGTGATGACGGCAGCTCTAAATTGTGCAGCTACGGCACACCAATCATTATCTCCACTGGATCATCTCAGATAATAGTGATCCCTCCTGCCTCTGCCTGCACCATCGTGATGGCTAAATGGGACTACGGTTATATCCTCGGACCTGCTCAGCCCTTTCCACCTTCTTTTAACTCTTCCGTAATTCTCTTTCTAATTGTCACAAGACACCTTTTTCACACTTTCAGAAGTCCCCTTTCCTTCACTTATCACTTAAAAATCACTATAAATGCACATAAAGTTGCGAAGGAGAATGAAAGTTTCCAGGGTGCCCTTCATCCTGTCTCCACCGATGGTTACATCTTCCACAATTATCCTCAAATATCAGGACCAGGAAATTGACCTTGGGGCCAAGTGCAAGCCGCTCTAAGTCATTTTTATTCATGTAAGAAGATGAAGTCAAGATACGGAGCTGCTGCAGCAGCACAACCTGCCCAACCACACACACCCACACCCACACCCACACCCACACCCACACCCATGCACGTACTGTCCTTGACCCCTGGGCAGCACTGACCAATTTTCCACATCCGTGAGGTAATTTTTAGAATGTTTTACACATGGACTCATGCGGCAGGTGGTCTTTTTTGAGGCAGGTTCTTTCACTCACCCATCGCCCTTGAGATTCACCTGAGTTGTTACATTTATCAATAATTCCTGTTTTCTTGCTGAAAAGCACTCCATAGCATGGATGCTCCGAAGCTTATGTAGCCACTCACCTACTGTAGGAAATTTTGGTTGTCTCTAAGTCTTGACTATTACAAGTTAAGTGGCTATGTACAAACATTTGTGTATAGGGTTCTGTCTGGACATACATTCTTATTTCTCTGGGGTCAGTTTATGCCCCGGAGTGAGATTGAGATTGCTGGGTTGAATAGGAAGCATATTTTTATTTTTTATGGACACTGCCCAATTATTTTCCTACATGGCTGTACCATTTTACATTCCTAGAGGTTCACTTGGTTTATTGTTTACTCTGTTATAGTTGCTCCTGCTTTTTCCCCCTCTTCCCACCTCTACCCAGCTCCACCCTCTCCCCTCCCTCAATCAGTCACATGTCACTGTTCGTGTCCGTTCATCACATGCCTAATTTCACTTACATGTAACATTGTACTTTATCATCTCCAAAATGCACATGCAGATCACTAAAAGAATAGAAACATGGTAGACCCAGATATGCTTTTCTTTGGGTGTTTTTGATCTCTTTGTAAATGTCTGAATCCTTTCTATCCCTCATCTAATGGGGGTCTGTCCACACACTGTGTCCCCTGTCTTGGGAAGCTGCCTGGTCCATCAAAGCAGCATCCAAGATACGTCTTAATTAAACCACATA
Organism: Macrotus californicus; assembly: GCA_007922815.1. Lineage (NCBI taxonomy): Eukaryota > Metazoa > Chordata > Mammalia > Chiroptera > Phyllostomidae > Macrotus > Macrotus californicus. Next base: position 14,017 of record VMDR010012177.1, on the reverse strand, counting down.
AACTGAACCCAAACATTTATTGGTCATCTCTTAAGTTGCAGGGACATTTTAGGGCCTTCCATTTCATTCTGAGAGGATGAAAACCTATCGACCTGGAAAAGAAATTACACTGTTTGCTCTGGGCAGCTCTTCCATGAACATATAGGAGGATAGGTCCTATTTAAATGCAGAAACAGGTCAATGTTGTTGGATCTGGTTCTTCATCACCACCCCTCAAGGGACAAACCTGTTCAGAGAAAGTCGGCTCTTTCTGCTACGCTTCTTCTTCCCTAGAGGGCGCTCTTGAGACTATAGACGTTGGTGATGATGGTGATGTCATTTCAGGACACATCTTACAGGGTCTCGGGGACATGGATTTGCTTTCATTTTTGCTCAGACTTACCCGTCATCTGGAAAAGTTCTTATTTCTATCTGGAGCCTGCCATGGCTGGCAGGTTTCTCAGCTTGGTGTCCGTTTGTCTCCTGGGAGCAAGTGAGTCCTTCCACATGGGACCATCTCCACTTGGCCTTTGCCCAGGACACTCTTGCCATGTATTCTAGTTCTCGTCTTTTCCCACAGGATGCATCTTGGCTGGAGTCACTCAGTTCCCGAGCCACAGGGTCATAGAGAAGGAACAGGCTGTGACTCTGAGATGCGACCCGATTTCTGGACATGAGACTCTTCTTTGGTACCAACGTGTCGCAGGGAAAGAAATAACCTTTCTGATCAGCTTCCTAAAAGAGCTTACACAGGATCGATCAGGGATGCCTGCCGATCGGTTCTCAGCTGAAAGAACCAAAGGGACGTTTTCTATCCTGAAGATCCAGCCTGTGCGGCTAGAGGACTCCGGAGTTTACTTCTGTGCCAGCAGCCTCAACACAGTGCTTCAGACTCAGGCCCTTCCTGTGCAAAAACGCATGCTCCGCCTGCTCTTCGCCATGGGTGGCCGCCCTAGACAGAAGTCCTCCCCTGAGCTTCATCCCCCATGGAGGAGAAGAGGGGCAAAAGTGGCATTAACTCTTGAAATGCAAGAGTATCTGTGAGGCGTTTGTGGTCCAAGTCCAGGGGCTCCTTACACAGAACTCAGTCGATCACCTCTGTGTTTGATGTGAGGTGTGTCATCCCGGGGGAAGGCTCGGTGTGATTCTTGCCCACCGCGCTGCTCTGATCTAAAAGGAACTGGGGCTCCAGTATTGGCCACATCGTCACATCCCTTCTCGTCATGATTTAAATGACTCCTGGATGGTGATAAAAAACAGCAAGTAAACACACATTTACTCCCGGTTTGTAGGTTGCTCCCTGACAGAGGTGGCAACGGGGGTGGTAAGTTTTAGTCACATTTGTCCTGCACGAATCCACTTCTGAACACTTTTTTAAATCTCGTGTTTGAGTGGGCTGGCCAAGTCGCTGAGCACAGATGAAAGCTGGTTTTCCTTTCCCCATTGGGTCTGATTTTTAAATGGAGAAAACATACGATAGCCCTCTACATACATATAAGTCAGCCAATCCTGAGTACCTTGGAGGTCAATTTCAGTTGTCACAATGGGGCCATGCCATCTTTAGTGATGCTTGCCAGTCCCCTGGTGTGTGCTGGTCTGAGGGGCATGGGTGTAGTAGGAGCAGAATGGGGCTAGACACATATCTAACTAAGCCCTCTCTGTCTCTCTCACCCATGGCACTGGTCTCCTCCGGCAGTGTGGGAAGGCTGCTCCCGACACTATTCGAGTGGCCACAAGGGGGCAGTGTTTGTCGCTGATTTCCTTGATGCACTGAGAAAAGTACAAGGCTTGATTTCTCTGCATTGGGGTGGGTGATAACTTTCATGCATCAAGGATGTAGATCACAAACCAAAGACATAGCGCCATAGATTTATGAGTGCAACTTGAGCAAAAGCTAGCCATGTGCTGAGGAACGTGTGACCTGCCTTATAGGATATTAGTAACCAGGACGAGAGGATGGGATGAACATGAGTCAGATACAGGAAGAGGGACAAATAGGAAGACATCTCCTCAGCTTCATAGCTGATCCAGCCCAGCCAGGCCTCTCCAGCCACATAGGAAGCTGCATATAATATCACAAGAAGTGGCTCTTGCCCTGGTGACGTCAATAGCAGCTCTGTCATCACAGGTAGACCTACCTCTCAGGGACCAGGGGCTCTCGGAGCTCCCACCTCTCAACCCAGAGATCAGAGTCTGGGACAGATAGAGGCCTCACTCCTGCTCTGGCCCTGCCATGGGTTCCAGGCTTTTCCACTGTGTGGCCCTTTGTCTCCTGGGAGCAGGTGAGTCCTGGACAGAAGGACATTGCAAATGAAGCTATCACATCCCCAGTTCAGTGTCTTTCTTTATAGCAGCAACATCCGTCTCCCCGTTGTCTCTGTCTGTAAATGTCCCTTCTTTTTCTGCAGGTCACCTGGGTGGCATGGTCACCCAGAGCCCAAGATACCAGATTACCAAGGTGAGGGAACCAGTGACCTTGACTTGTTCTCAGGACCTGAATCACGACACCATGTACTGGTACCAACAGAAGCCGAGCCAAGCCCCAAAGCTGCTGCTCTACTACTATGATCAGATGCTTAACAAAGAAACAGACACCTCTGACAACTTCCAACCCAGCCGGCTGAACACATCCTTCTGCTCACTGGGCATCCGCTCGCCGGGCTCGGGTGACTCTGCCGTGTACCTCTGCGCAAGCAGCAGAGACACAGAGCAACAACACTGCCTCCCCTCCACTCACAAACCTGCTTCCGGTCTGCACGCCCTCTCCAGACCTCACTGCCCCCACCCTAGACCTCGCTGGCCCCCCACAACTGCTGTGGGAAGTGGGTGTGTGGTTGTCGTTATCTCCTGTGCAGATGGAAGTTGGCATAGACCTACAAAACCAATGGACGGTTATGCCAAGGGTGGAAAAGTGGTCACACTCGCCCAACATTCAGTTGGTGGTGTGTTCCCAGAATCACTTTAATCGCACGTCCTGTTCTCTGCGGTAGACAAATGGGAACTTTTTTTGGTGGGTTCTTTTTTTTTTTTTTAATTTAAGTTGGAGACATAGCAATTTGTTAAGCAGAGGTGTCCAAACTGCATCCCATGGGCTGCATGTGGCCGAGGATCGCTATGAATGAGGCCCAACACAAAATCGTAAACTTACTTAAAACATTATGAAATTTTTTGGTTTTTGTTAGTGTTTCTGTATTTAATGTGGTCCAAGACAACTCTTCTTCCAGTGTGGCCCAGAGATGCCAAAAGTTTGGACACCCCTGTAAGAGCAGGCCCAGGTAAGAAGTAGACCCCTCCCATAAATCCTCTCCCAAAGGAGAAGAAGTCACCCTCATAGGCATGTTGAAGCCATCCCCTGGGTTTCTTATCAATAAGGACAACTAGAACTACTAAAAACTTGTTCTAGACTCAAAGGCACAGGCATTACCTGGAGTATGCGTTATTCCCAACACACTGAACTATTTTGCCTGATGTCAATCGATGACCCATTTATGTGGCATGATAGGACTCATATCCAAAGCTTGAAGTAGGGCTTCGGAAGATATATTAAAATTACTAGAATTTGTTCCATGGGCGTTAGTTCAGGTCCTCCAAGAAGCAGGTGCAAGCCTGGGTTTGAAAATGCCTGTGAGACAAAATGAGAAGGACTGAGGAGCCTGGGAGAACCATGACCCCCGTGAGGAGAGAGGGAAGGAAGAAAGGAGGAAATCACAAAAGAAGTTCATTCATAAGAAAAGTCATAAGAAAAGGGCAGCAAGGCCTGGTGGGTCCTTAAGTCAAAGGCGAGCTATGCCTGTGGCCTGCCTCTCCTCATGGACAGAACTCTGCACTACAGCTCCAGCAGCGGGGGGCAGAGATAGTGACCCACTTCTCTCAGAGTGAGTCCCTGCTCTCTGGGTGGGCCCCTGGGTAGGGTGGTATGCCTTGATCTTCTCGACTTGCCCCTCCCAGCATGGAATCTCCATCCTACAAAAAAGCCAGAATGGGGAGGATTGGGACCAACTGGTCTTGGCCTGTTGTTTCTGGAACAGTGGGTCCACCCTACACGTGGGTGCTCCAAGGAGGAAGGAACCAGATGTCTGGGCTGCATTTGCCTGTATAGTTTCCACACCATGCAGCTGGTGGGCATGAGAAGTGCTGGGAACTTGCCTCTCCCTGGGGAACGGATGGGTTTCTATGTTCTCCATTGCTGTGTGCTCTTGAGATAATTTTCTTTGCTTTTTAAGATTTTATTTATTTACTTTTAGAGAGAGGGGAAAGGAGGGAGAGAGGGAGAGAAACATCATTGGGTGAGAGATACACTGATCAGTTGCCTCTTACATTCCCCCTACTGAGGACCTGGCCTGCAACCCAGGCATGTGCCCTGACTGGGAATCAAACTGGCAACGTTTTGGTTCTCAGGCCAGCGCTCAGTCCACTGAGCCACACCAGCCAGAGCCTCTTGAGATAATTTTCAAAGGCTTTCAATGGTTGTTTCTGAATTTTCAGCAGTAATATTTTTTCCCTAGAGAGATGGTATTTAAATCTCTTCATGCTGGCATTGTAGAAATGCTTCTCACCTTAAAAACTATTTACATCAACAGGTGGCCAGCCTCTGGGCTGTAATTTGCCTTCTCCTGCTCTAGCCCAATTCTGTGCCACCACTAAAACTTGGCCACTCTGGGGATGCTGGTGAATCTTCTCTGCAGTTCCTCTCTAATGTCTGTTTAATCCTCACCCAAGGATGAGTTTATTTATTTCAGAGAGAAAGGAAGGGCAGAGAGATAGAAAGAGAGAGAGGGACAAACACTAACTGGTTACCTACCATAGGCACCCTGACAGAGGCTCGAACGAACCTACCACCTTTGGGTGTAGGGGGCGACACTCCAACTGAGCCACCTAACCAGGGCCCTCTCAATTGCTTTTTTTTTTTTTTTGAAGTTTAATCCTATACAGACACTGTTGAGACAAAAGCTCTGGTCCTTATAAAGGTTTCCCGATTTCTTTGTGTAGCTTTCTCCTCTCCTCTCTGGTAGTCTTCTTCACAAACCCTAGCTGCCTTTGTCCCCTCTAACCTTTAACCTCTGTCTACTCAACTCAGAAAATTTTTCACGTTCTGTTTTCCCCCTCACTGGGTGTGGACATGGCCCCATTTTTTCCCTTGCTTTTGAAGAATCACGGTCCTGTGTTCACTTTCCCAACAACTGAGTATAGTAGTTTCATGTTCTTTCTTTCTTTTTTTTTTTTTTTTTACTTGATCAGAGCAGGATTCTAAGTTTAATCAATAGATTTATGTTCTGGAAAGTGCATGAAAAAAAAAGACTAGCTAGGAAACATACACTAATTAAAAACGATGTGAATGAAGCCGAGGGAAGAGAAATTTCCAAGACTTCAGAATAATCAAGATTGTCAAATGCTTCAAAGAGATGAAGCAAGCAGAGAAAGAAATATACGTTCTTGTTCTAGTATGTCTATCATGTTCATCGTTAGGAGAATAATTCATAAGGATACATAGATTGAAAAAAAATTCCATGAAGAAGCTGGAGATGGCAGTTAAAAGAGTGACAAAAGCAAATGTGTCTTCATGAAAAGACAACTGGGTTCTGCGAAGTGATCACGTCACAGAGCAGCTGCGTTCGGGGGCTGAGGAAGCCTCAGAGGACACCACCTGCCTCTGTGTTTTCCTAAGTCTGCCATGTACACCACAGTCATCTGCTCCATGGTCCTTTGTTTCCTGGGTGCAGGTAAGTCCCTGTTCTGAGTTGTCAGCTCCCTCCTTCGATGTCATCAGTGTCCCCCCTGGACTAGCTCTCCAATTTTTGTCTGCTCTCTTCCCAGGCTCCCTTGATGCAGAAGTCACCCAGACCCCGGGGCACCTGATCAAAGGGGAAGGACAGAATGTGAAAATGTCTTGTGTCCCCCTAAAGGGACACCGTTATGTTTACTGGTACCAACATATCCTGGCAAAAGAGTTCAAGTTCTTGGTTTCCTTACGGGACAAAAATGCCTTTGAAACAGAGATACCCAAGAATAGATTTTCAGCTGAGTGTCCCCAAAACTCACCCTGTAGCCTAGAGATCCAGGGTGCGGAGCTGCAGGATTCGGCTGTGTATCTCTGTGCCAGCAGTGAACCCACACTGTTAAATACCAGCCCTCCCTAATGCAGAAACTCACCCTGGTCCCAGCTCAGGAAGCAGGTGGCACACCAGGTCAAGGGAAATAAAAGCTAACTACAGCTAGCTTACACCAAAGTGGGATTTGTTGCAAGGCTAAATGTATGGCCCATGGCAGCAAAACAGGAACACAGGGATTTCTCCAGAACAGAGTGGAATGAAGTCCTGGAATCATCCCATGGCTGATTTGACAACTCATTTCCTTTTCCATCTTGTTGGCCTCATATTCTTCCTTATTATCAATTGTCGTCTCCATTTCTTGGATCTCAGAGTGGGTACAAGTTTATAGATTCAGATGTCAGCCCTTTAGCCACATTGAGAAGGACCGACTTGACCTTCCCTCATGCTAGATTACAAATCCAGGAAACAGGGGGAAATGGTTCTGTTTTACTCAAGAACATGCTCCTGGAAAACTCAACATTAGTCAAAAGGGCGGGGTTATTTTGAACAACATGGCAGCTTGGGGCTTGTCACTTCGACCTTATGAATCGAGGACGCCCAGCAGATGTCCCTCACAAGTGAGGAATGAAGTATTATTATTACATTTGCTGGACACAGAGAACCTAGGAAAAGAGAAGGAATTAGAGAGGCAATTAAATCCTTAGTTTTTAGAATGTCAGGCCAAGTGGAGACTCTTGGTGAACTCCTTTTTTAAGGAATTAAATCCAGGTAATGCAAAAAGCATGCCAATTTACCTCTACAGAGTCACTAATCAGTGTCCCTAAGCTGAGGGAGAAAACAGATCATTGTGTTCGCAGTAACAAAACACCTACTGGGCAATGGAAAGTGGATGCAGACACGGAAAAACCCTCAGGCACATGATCCAAATTGTGATGGGGAACAACACATTCATCACCAAATGTACAGGAAAGGAGGCATCCTGGCATTGGCTCCACCTAGCGAGGTCATCCCATCACATGGAGCAGACACCAGGATCAAGCACCTCTGTTGAAATTTGACGACCCATTCTGCTTACAAACTGGTTGTTTCTACGCCACCCACCACTCAGCTTTAGAGAAGTTTATATACTCTGTCTAGTCGCATCGGCTCTTACTTCAATATAAGCTAACCCCAGTTGTCTTATTACCTGAAGTCCAAATGCACTTCTTTTCATTCTGACCCCTGGAAGTAGAAGCTCCCACTTTTTCTGGTCTACCCAGTGTCATGGCTTCCGTTTTTAAGTTCCTTTCCCAGTGCTCAGGAGTGCGTGCTTTTCAGTGGCCATGTTTGTTCCTCTCTAAACCCAATCCGACTACCACTGGCCCTCACCTTTGCTTCCCACAGAGGGGCGACTCCTTTGACTGTTATCTTCAGCTTTTTCTTGGATTATTTCCATTCTTCTGAGACTATTCTCCTAAAGATTAAAGTTATATGCTTACTAGACCAAAGGCTTATTTTTGTTTCTCTGCTTGCTTAATCTCTTTGAAGCATTCGACAATGTTGACTAAAGCTTAGGTTTTGGAAATTTCTCTTCTTTCCGCTTTTAGTGAAATTGTTTTCAATTAGGTTTCATGTTTCCCATCTATTCTTTTTTTTTCATTTATTTTTAATGCCGTTTCCAGAACTTAAACTGGCCCATTAAATATTCCTTTCTCAGAAAAATTTCTCTTATTCCTTGTCCTACTTAAATGTTAGCATTCTAATTTAATGGATTAAGTGGTCTTTTTGTTAGCATAGCCTACTGAAATCTCTATGAAAAAAAATTTTTAATTGGCCTGAGACAACGTGCCTCAGTATCACCTGAAGTATAGGTTCAACAGGTATATTCTAGGACTGGGTCAGATTTCAGAGTCTGTATTTCTGGAGGTGAGTTATAGGAATATATATATATATATACTTTTGCCAACCATCCCCCTGGTGATTTTTGTTCGTGCTGAAGTTTGAGAACTCTGCCAAGAGAACTTGACAAAGCTGATAAAATTGCAGCTCTAGTGTAGTCCTCAACCATTTTCTTGCTCTTTCTGTTTCTTCTTATTCTTTTTCCCTTTTCCACTTCCTCTTATGTCTTCCCTAAACTTCAATTTCCCTAAGAACCCTCACGTGGGTTGGAATCTGTCGGCATTGTCCACGTAACAAAAGAAACACGCAGCCAAACATTTGGACGACGGATTCTCCCTCTCCCGCAGAAGGTGCCCCCGGGGCTGTGGGAGTTGCCAGGGACTGTGATGTCCCAGCCAGATCCTACCTTGTGGGGTCCAGGGAACTCTTTGCTGTGGAGCATCAGAAACCATTTCTGGGAAAGCGTCATCCCACCGCTGACCCTGCCCGGGGCACCAGGCTCCTCTGCTGGGCCATGCTCTGTCTCCTGGGGGCAGGTGAGCTCAGGAGTGCACGGGAACTTGGGTAGAAGACGCTTTCCTTGGGCTGCCCTTCACTCTCTATGGCTCTGTCTTCTCCTGCAGGAAACACAGGCCGTGGAGGCAGCTGGAGTCCCTGCCCCAGGGTCATACACGTGGGACAGGGGGTGATTCTGAGATGAGATCCAATTTCTGGGCATGTATTTGTTTACTAGTATCGACAAAATCTCAGATGGGAAGTGGAATTCCTGATTTCCTCCCAACACCCAAACCCTGAGGCTAAGCTGGGGATGCCCGAGAACGAGTCTCAGCTGGAAGACCCAACAGAACCTACTTCACCCTGAAGACCCAACCCGCAGAGCTGGGGGACGGGGGACCTTGCTCCATATCTCTGTGCCTCAGTGGTACTAGTACAGTGAGGCTGAGTCAGTTCCCTCCAGGGTGCAAACTCATGCACTAGCTTCTTCCTCTCCCCTCAATTCCAGAAAGACACTTGAAAAGGCCCCTTCCTCATCCCCCTGCCTCAGAAGGAGCAGGTTGATTGTGATGTCTCCAGCTGCCCCCAGGAGAGAGCAAAACCATAGATTGCCCCTTCAGTGATCAAGAGGGTATGGTCTGGACTGCTGAAATCCCTCCACAGCAATGTGGAATCAGGCAGTCTGTGGATTCCAAGTTTATAAATACAGCCCCCCAATAAAACCAGATATCTGAGGTTGACAGTACCAAAACACTAAGAAACCCCAACTGATTTTATCTCAAACCCATCTCCGCTGCAGACTGCTTGCCATCAGCGTGCCCCGCAGATGCGGTGAGTTCTTGTGGAACAACCGAGTGCCGAGGACTGCACGTGCTGGCAGCCCTTGCACCAGAGCTGTGCCTCCTCAAGGCAGTGATTGCTCAGGAATACCCGTGAGGGTGCAGACACCATGACCCCTCCAGGGGAAGGGAGAAGAAACACTGATAAGTAATCCCCACCCCGGAGCCACTCCAGGGAATTCAAACCTCAAGTCCTTGCCCAGCTGCCCCGGAAGTGTGGACTTCTACGCTGTAATTTCAAACACCCAACTTCTCCTTTCTCTCTCTTGCAGGCTCCAGAGCCAGAGAGACACTGGAACTGAAGTCAAGAAACTTGCTTCCTCATCAATTCGGGATTTTTAAATGTTTAATTATATTAAGTCATTTATTTCATTTTAGTTGCAAGGTGTTGGCAAGTGCCCTCGCCTTTCTGGGATTCAGCATTCTCCTGTTTAAAATAAGAGACCTTCACTGTTTGGTCTCCAAGGTCCAACACGACTCTGATTCTTTGGCTCAGGGTAGATCTTCCTGTTTTCCCATGTGTGTGACCCCCCCAGGGTCTGCTGTGGAAGACACACCGCAGCCATCTGGCAATCACTGAGTGTCACTGGACATGGGGATAATACCGATCCAGAGAACATCTGGTTGGAAGGGACATGATAGGTCATCGCTGTACGTTTCAACATTAACATTGACTTGGAATGTGGTCATGTCAAAGAAAATGCTATATATTTATTTCCTGCACTCTCCCCAATGACGCCAGATGGCAGTAAAGGAACGTGTCAGAAAGTCAACCAGCCCCGGTAAGGTGCTCAGTTGGTGAGAGCTTCGTCCTCATAGGACAATGTTGTGGGTTCAATCTCCAGTCAGGGCACATACAAGAACTGACCAATAAATGCGTAAATGGGTGGAACAACAAACCAATGTTTATCTCTCTAGAAATCAATTTTTTAAATATTTTTAAAAAAAGAAAGAAGGAAAGTCATCCATGTGAGACGACCCAAGGCTCTGGTTTACCATGGCTGTCCTGGTCCAGGCCTGTGGTCCTGGCATAATTATTAATAGCACCCTCTTTTACATATTGAAGGGCCCCATTTTGGATAATACTGTCTGACCATTGAAGATTCCAATACACGCTTGCTGCTTGAATTTGTTGGGTACTCATCACAGTGAGAGGGAGGTTTGCTCTGGAGCATGCCATAGTGGACAGGAGAGAGTAAAATTGGATGGTAAGGCATCTGTCCTTAACTAACCCCTTGGATTGGGTTTGAGCCTGCAGACAGAAGCCTGGTAACATCCAGAAGCTGATGGAACCGTTCACAAGCTGCAGAATTTCTTTGGGCCCTAAGTAACCAGGTCAGCTCAGAGATAATGAGACAATTCATCTCCCCAGGCCTGTGTGAACTCCAAACTTGTCCTAGCAGCCTGGGCCCTGACAGTACCCAGGAAACGTCCTCATGGGCTAGGCATGGTGCTCAGTGATGGCATTTCCATCAAAAGCATTTGTGAGCAATTTGGAGTATTTCCAGAAGAAATAACTGTGCTGACTTCTAGCAGCTGCATTTTGATTGAATTATGCATTTGGGAAAGCCTCCTGAATTCTCCCCAAAATAATGAGAGCCTGTGAGGGAGGCCTTAGGATCCTGCTATTAATCAGAAAAGACTTTGAGCCATGATTTGGGCACTAAAGACTAACTTGATCTTATATATTACTCAAAGCCTGGAGGATTCTGGATGTGCAGGCTGCATCTCCTCGAGGGACCCTGTAAATTCTGACAGGGTAGGATTGTGCCTCACTCTTCTTTGACTCCCCCTTTCACTCTGCCTACAAGTGAGCTCTCACATAATCTCTGTTCACTGCCACAGGGTAGGAAAGGAGAACAGAAGGATGGAAGGAAGAAAGACCCCTCAAACATCAGCAGCCCGCCCGTGATTAAAGAGAGTAATACAGAGAGACGTGCAGAATCAAAGGACATGAGGTGAGAGGGAGAGTTTGTGGGTTTTCTAATGTTTGTTCTTTGAAATATGTACTTACATTAAAAACACAAATAGAATAACAAGAGATGAGCAAAACAAAGTATGAACCATAAAATCAGTTTCCTACAATGATGCTTGCAATGATCGATTAGTTGAGGTGAAGGAGGGAAGAAGGAAACTGAGTCAGATCATTTCCTGCCCCTAATTTTTCCCCTTTTCCCCAGCCACCTGGTCTCTAGTTCCTCATGAACCTACATATCACACCTGGTCACTACCTCTGCTCAGCAACACCAAATGAAAGATCACATGGACCAATACAAGGAAAATAAACAAATGATAAGAAAATGTCCATGGAGAGGAGGGGAGTGGAGGGGGTAGAAGACAGTAAAGGGGGATAAATGGTGACAGAAGGAGACTTGACTTGGGGTAGTGAACACACAATATGATACACAGATGAGTTATTATAAATTGTACACCTGAAGCCTATGCAATTATATTAACCAATGTCACCCCAATAGATTCAATAAAAAATAAAACATGGAGAGGGATGGGGTAAAAATTAATCATTCATCAACCAAGGACCAATAACGAAGATGCTCACCTCAGCTTTCCCTGCACAACACTATACTAATACACACTAAGCCAGGCTGTTTATATACTGCTGAAAAAAATGTTGTCTCATTCCACTGATATACAAGATCACTTGTGAGACAACAGGATCCACTGGAGATGGTGACGTCACAGGAAGACCCGCCTCAGGGGCGGCAGCTGTGAGGCTGAGCTCCCTTGGGCTGCCCATGGGCTCCCCTTGTGCCCAAGTCAGCCATGGGCTCCACACTCCGCTGCTGGATGGTCCTCTGGCTCCTGGGGGCAGGTGAGTTCTGGGTTGATGATTGACATCACGTGGCTTTGTCTGTGGCTCCTTAGCTGTGTCTCAAACATCCTCTGGACCTCCATGTGGCCCAAGGCTTTCTGAAAGGTACTGACATGTATATAAAACAAATAATTGCATTATGGGCCAAAAGCAAAATTTGTATGAATTTTTAAAGGGATGCAGGAAACTTCAAAGCTATTTGTGCTCACCTTGGGTCGCTTCATTGTAAGCTACAAACTTCCTCTGCCATTAGGACTCTGTCTCATGCCATCTCTTCTCCCCTGAGGTCCCATGAATGCCAACATCACCCAGCACCCCGGACACCTGGTCGTGGGGCGAGGACAGGAGGCAACACTGAAGTGCAGCCCAGTAAAAGGCCACACTTATGTTTACTGGTATCAGCAGCTCCCAGAGGAAGGGCTGAAGTTCATGATTTCCCTGCGGAGAGAACAAATCATAGACGAGTCCGGAATGCCACCAAAACGCTTTTCTGCCAGATTTCCCAACAAGGGGCCCAGCGTCTTCAACATCCAGCTGGCAGAGCCTGGTGACTCCACAGTATATTTCTGTGCCAGCTCCATGTCCACACCAATTCAGAGTCACATCCTCCCAGGGCACAAACCTCCTCCAGGCCCCACCCCCACACAGCCACAGCTGGGGGAGGGGACAGGGCTACAGCTGGGGAAGGAACTTCCCAGCCCGTGCTCACCACCTCAGACTCGGTCATGTGCAGAAGGTGACATAATTTCTGAAGTGAAATATTTATTGACTAACACTTCTCCTTTCTTTACTTCATAGTCTATGTCAAGTTCCCCTCTGCATGCTTTAAATACAGAATTTTATTGAAAAAGCAAGATAATCAAGCAAAGGAAATCTCTCCTCATTTTCCATAGGAGAAAATCTGGTTCCAGAAGTTTATGTTTCTCTCTCAAACTCGGGAGAAAGGGGAGCTGGAAAAGAGAGAGCGAGAGAACATAGACTTATCAACCAGGGTCTGTGTACGTGAAAGGTTGAGCTTTGTGTACCAGGCTCTATAGCCTCTTATCCTTCTGGAATAATCCTGGATTTGTAGCCTTGTGCCTGAGCTGCTATAGGACACCCCAGGGATGGAGAAAATGGATATGAATAACTCAGTCTGAAATTTAGGAGACAAGTCTGGTCCCCAAATTTTGCTCATTAGAAACATATCATCTCAAATTTTTGTCATCTCTTTGAGTAGTTCTTTAAATCTCATCACTGAACAGATGTTGGGAACCTAGAGGACGGTGTTTCCTCTCCTTTATACAATGAAACAATTTCAGAAAATTGAAAAGGCAGATGCATGCAAAGGCATTTCAAGTACCTATTACCAAGGACGTCCACCCTCACCAGATCAGGATATATATAAATCACGCAACTCTGCCGCGTTTCCTGTCTCTTCATTTTCTGAAGTTATTGCACATACTGCGGTCCCTCCCCTCCCTGCCCTGCAGGACCAGGTGGAAGCAGAACAACTGCCAGGGGACAGAGAGGAGGGTTGGAGAGACTCCAGGAGATGAGCCTCCCTTGCTGTCTCCTTGGAGTCAGACCTGAGCTGGACTTCAGGGACACGGTCAAAGTGCACTCCATTTAAAGGACCAGGCACCAGACTTAAAGAGAAGGACTTCAGAATACTGAGCTTTTGAGGGAGAAAAAAAAAGTCAAAAGAAAAGGAAGAAGAATCCTCTGGACCCTGGGTGGCAAAGGGAAAAAAGAAGAAATAGGGGAACTTTCAGAGTCCCGGAAAATAGAAGAGAATTACAAAATAAGAGGACTCATATCACCCTCCAACCCATAAAAACAACAACAACAACAACTTATGGAAGTGTTTGGACTTTGCTAGAACAATGGGATTGAGCTGTATATATTGTGAAAGTTATAAAAATGAACAAAAGGAACATAAAATCCATTGGATGCAGGGAAAAAAA
>VMDR010012176.1:0-27012 GCA_007922815.1 Macrotus californicus | reverse complement strand
AAAATTAAAATAATTATATAATAGCATCTAATGTCAAGTTCATATACAAATATGCCCACTTGTACACAATTTTCTTGTTAAATTATTTTAAACCAGAATCCATTTTAGGTTCATACATTTCCTTTGGTATTTTTGTTTCTTCAGTCTTTTTAGGTCTAGTTCAGATATTCTACTTTTGTTTTCATGACATGTAATTTTTGAAGAGTCTAGGTTAGGTGTTTTATAAATTATTGTCCTATATTCCTTTCTTCTAAAGTAAGGTTTATAGAGATATAATTTATGCAGCATAAAATTCATCCTTTTTAGTATATAAAGCTATGAGTTTTGACAATTATACTCAATCGTGTAACCACCACCACAATCAGGATATAGAATAGTTCTAACTCCCCCAAATTTTCGTTCTGCCTTTTTGTAGTTAACCCCTCCCCACACTGCTAAATTCTGGCAACCATTGTTCTATTTTCTGTCCCTACAGTATAATGGAGTGTAGGTCAAGGGTTCCCTGAAAATAGGAGAAAACCCCCACACCTTTGGTTGGGGGAAGGCAGAAATGGATGATACATTTAGGATACTTTGAATAACAAGGGCAAGTTAATAGCTTTGCCTTTCTTGAATGGAGAGGACTGTGGCCCAGAGCAGAAGGTGTATGTGACTTTAAGAGCGTATAGTGGCTTGTGACATAGCCAGGGGAGGCAGACGCCTACCCCAAATGTCCGTGTGTCATGAGGAACTCTGGCCCTGACTAAAGATGGCAGCCAAAAGAAGGAAAAAGATACAGGTCAACTGGCAAAAGTGACACATCATAGAAGGGGCCAGATATGAGGTCACATAGTAAGTTCTGGGCTGAGCATTTAAAATAAGGGCAGGCTAAAAGAGAAGGAGTGCAGTCTGCCATGAGGTCTGGTGTATAAGGAGATGCCACATGGTTTAGAGTAGAAGAAGCCATGTGGGCTGAGAGGGGTATAAGGAGAGAGGTGATAGAGTGGTACAGGGACCTGCCTAACAAAGCATGGATTCGTGGGAGATGATTGGAGCTGAACTGTGACCAGGAATGCTGAACTGCAGATCTTTGCTTCTCTGAAGGATGTACAGAGAAAGCACTCTCTTGGGATGTGTGCTTTCCTGGACTCCACCATAATCCAATGTAACATGGCACACGTTTCCCTGTACCATTCCATGGAGGCTGAGAACAACATACCCCAGATCCTGAAGGAGAAAGCTGCTGCGAGAGGATGGAGACTCTGAAATCCAAGAGGATAGAGAAGGATATGGGGAACTTCTGGGCGTGGTTTTGGCTTATAGCCTTTTGGGGAGCAAGAGAAGTATTGGGTCTCGTGAGACAGCAGAGCTCTGAACAGAAGTGCTCTTAGTCCTCAAGGCTGGAAGGCTGTTAATAAAAACCTTTTCCTTCAACACTAATTACTGGGTCATATGTCAAGGTGCCACGTGGCTAAGTCCCGATTTGCTCAGTTACAAGTTTTGCCTTTTCGGGGGAGTCATGCAAAAGGAATCATACAGTATGTATCACTTTGATTCTGACTTCTGAGTCTGACTTCCTTCACTTAGCATAATGTGTTAAAGATGTAATCAATGTGTGGATACCATAATTTATTCATTAGTCTGTGGAAAAATGAGTGGTGTGCATGTTTTGACAATTATGTATAAGATTGCTATAAATATTTGCATACAGGCTTTTGTGTAAATATACATTTTCATTTCTCTTTAGTAAACACCTAGGACTGAGATTGCTGGATCATATGGTAACCACATGTTTAATTTTATAAGAAACTGGCCACATGTTTTCCTCAGGAGCTGTACCAGTTTGCATTCCCACCACCAGTATATGGGAATGTTGGTTGTTCCACATCCTCACCAACACTTGCTATGCCATTTAAAAATATTTTAGCCATTCTAGTAAGTGTGTAATGGCATCTTATGACTTTGATTTGAACTACCTTAATGAAAAATGATGTTGAGTTGTTTGTTTTTGAAGGGTAGAAACATAGTTTTTGGACTGAGTGCCATTAGAAAGACCCTACCCCAAAACATTCAAGTCATTCCTCAATTTTTCCCCTCCTTTCAAGCTTTCTGTCTTTTTTTTTTTTTAAAAAAAGATTTTATTTATTTATTCCTAGACAGAAAGGAAGGGAGAAAGAGTGGGAGAGAAACACCAATGCGCGGTTGCCTCTCGAGTGCCCTCCTGTTGGGGACCTGGCCTGAAACCCAGGCATGTACCCCGACTGGGAATCGAACCGGCGACCCCGTGATTCACAGGCCTGCACCCAATCCACTGAACCACACCAGCCAGGGCGCTTTCTGTCTTTTGACTGAGATCATAAACCAAGCCCCAGTGCCTGCCTCAGTCTAGTCAGAAGCCTGCCAGAATTCCAATTCTAAAATTTTTTACTTGTTTGTGTGGATTACAGTTTCTCTGCCAAGGGAAGAGAATAAGCTAGAAGTTAGGAATTGTTTGGTATTTTTTGAAAATTATTTTCAATTGTAGCAAACACAAGGCAAAGCTTCAGTGCTCTCTCTGTCCCTCTCTCTTTCACTCACACACACGTGCCTCACTAATGACTTCCCAGAAAATGTGTACCATAGTCATATTTTATTTTAGAAATTATTATCTCCCCATTAACCTACCTTTCAATGTTTCTGTTCAAAGTAATCCTTCTCCAACTCGATATTAGCTAGTGTTCTCTAATGTGCCTGGAAAGGATTGTTCATTTTCTTCATAGATTATCCTCCAAAATTGCATTTATAAGAAGACACTATGAAGTATATCTTAATATTGGTGAGTGTAGTCTGGAATCAAAAGGCACAGTAAGAAATGAGACATTTCAGGGGTGAGGGGAAGCTGGTTGGTAATGGAAATAGATGAAACAGCATGAAATAGGCAATCGAATTTAAAGTAGGTTTTAGGGTTAATTTCCCTTAGAATTAAATTTCCTGTTGAAATAACAAATTTTCTTGTAGCTCTTTACAGATTTTTGTCACTTTCCAATGGCTAGGTGCTCCACATATCTTTTTAGTGAAGATTTTGACACACTTTAGTTCTATTAAGACATCCAAAGTAAATGTCCTCCTTTTATTTTATATATATATATATATATATACACGAACGTGCAGAATGTCGGCTGGATGTTATTTATCCTTTCACGGTTGACATGGAAAACAACTATAGTAATTTGAGAAATAGAGTTTCCTCTAGACCCACAGCACATGAAAATGGCACTTATCACTACCTGCAGTTGTGTGACCTGATGGCAAGTCAGCAGTGAACGCCTCCAATTTGTAGCCCAATAAAAATTCAAATTATTCAAATTAGACCTGATTCATTAATGTGTAGGGATATTAATTTTTTCAAATACAGGAAAAAATAGGAGGAAATACTATATTGATTTGTCAGTGAAAATCATTGGCAAAACAACAGGAATTGGGAAAAAGCCCAAGACACACATACATACACACACACACACACACACACACACACTTCCAAAATAAAGTTGAGATCAATCTATCAGACAGGGGTGAAAGGAAAAGCCCCAAAGGACATGCTTCCTACAACAGTGGTTCTCAGGCTTTTCGAATCAATTCCCCGAGATAGGGCAAAAGACCCTAAGACTCAAATTGTACTTATTCCCATATTTCAGGTTGGGGGAAGGGAGAGGTGGATCTTAATGACAAGTGGTGTTGGATGACCAAATTTAGAAGAGGTTACATTTATGTCTGCTTTGACAACTGGGTTTTAGACAATATTGATTTTAATCCTGTACCTCTATCCTAGCATGTAGTTAGAGGGGAATAATGGACCACAAAGAGGGTTGTATTGGCACCACCACATGCTGTAGGCATAGGCATAAGTGAACAAACACACAACAAACTGAACTAAAAATGATTTACAAAAAGTAAAAAGCAAGTAAAACAATAGAAACCCAAAGATACTCAAGGTAACACAGGTGATAAAATGATAAAGTGTCCTTCCAGAAAGTTGAGGGAATTTATGTAATTTATGAAGTTAAAGAGAACAGATTCCCAGGTCATTTCTTCCATTGCTTTCACACTTAGATATGACTCTAACTTTGTATTTTTAGAGATGAAAATAACTTTTAAAAATTACTTTATTATCCCTTTCTATAGCCAAGAAGTATTATCTACTCTCTGAGTAGTGACAAATAACAGTGTCTGATCACTTGGCTAAGGAGGCAACAGAAGACAAAAGTCTCCTAATCCAGGGATTAGTAAAAGGCAACAGGATCAGAGGAGAGGTGAGAGTTACCCTTGTGTCCTGAATCTGTCCCAGGAGGGATTACACATGGAACTTAAATGGTTCTTTGAAATTATCCAGTTTGTGAATCCTCATTATAATTGTTTTATCTCTGGAGTGGGAGATAAAACCTGGTTTCTAAAGGGAACATGTCAGGAAGGAGCAGCCTGCTACTAGTAATCAGACTTGGGAGGGGAGCAAATAAATCTGGAGCATCAACATTTAGCTATTTTACTGATACCACATATTTGTCAACGTCTGGAATTGCAGCTCATCATTTAAGTCACTAAAAGTAATTTTAGTTATCTGGCCTTTCAATGTTTATAGTGAGTAAATAACTCTTTTAGAATTATATAATAAGAAACCCAACTGTTATTAAACTAAGGAGGAAAAACATGAAATTGGTTAGGGAGACACATGTAACTTAATTCTTTTTTCTAAAGGCCCTGCTTTACCAGCTGAAAATGAGAGAACATCAGTTTTGATACAGGATCTAGCTGGACACAGATTTGAAAAAATATAAATGGTAAAACATCTTTTGTTTTATTAATTTAAGTAGAGAAAAAGATAAATACATGAGTCTTAAGCAAAAAGAAAAAACTTACCTTGACTTCACCTACTCAATTTATTGTCATCTTTCAATATATTTTATTGATTATGCTACTAGAGTTGTCCCAATTTTTACCCCTTTGCTCCACTCCATGTGGTACCCCCCATTCTCTCCAGCAAACCCTTGCCTAAGTTCACATCCATGGGTCATGCATGTAAGTTCTTTGGTTACTCAAATTCCTATACTATTCTTAACATTCCCCTGTCTGTTCTTTACCTACCATTTGTACTTCTTAATCCTTGCACCTTTTCCCCCCTTCTTTCCTTTCCTCCTCCCAAATGATAACCCTCCAAATGATCTCCATATCTCTGATTCTGTTTCTGTTCTGCTTGCTTGCTTAGTTTTTTAGATTTAATGGTTGATAGCTGTGAATTTGTTGTCATTTTAATGTTCACATTTTTGATCTTTTCCTAAAATAAGTTCCTTTAATGTTTCATATAATAATGGCTTGGTGATGATGAGCTCCTTGAGCTTTACCTTGTCTGGAAAGCACTTTATGTGCTTTTCAGTTCTAAACAATACCTTTGCTGCATAGGGTAATCTGGGTTGTAGGTCCTTGCTTTTCATCATTTTGAATACTTCTTGTTAATTCCTTCCAACCTTACGCAGCCTCTTTTGAGAAGTCAGCTGACAATCTTATGGGGACTCCTTTGTAGGTAACTATCTGCTTTTCTCTTGCTGCTTTGAAGATTCTCTTTAACCCTTGGTATTCTTGGTGTGGTCCTCTTTGGGTACCTCTTGCTTGGGACTCTCTGTGCTTTCTGGACTTCTATGCCTATTTCTTTCACCAAATTAGGGAAATTTTCTTTCATTATTTTTTCAAATAAGTTTTCAATTGCTTGCTCTTTGTCTTCTCCTTCCAGTACCCCTATGACTCTAATGTTGGTATTTTTGAAGTTGTTGCAGAGGCTCCTTAGCCTACCCTTGTTTTTTTTTGGAATTTTTTCTTCTTGCCGTTTTGATTGAATAGTTTTTAATTCTTTATGTTCCAATCATTGATTTTACTCTTGGCTTCATCCACTCCACTGTTGATTCCCTGTAAACATTTTTTTTATATTGCTTAGTGTAATCTTCTTTTCTGCCCTGGTCTTTTTTATGTTGTTGCAGTACCTAATGATTTCTTTGAGCATTCCAATAAGCAGTGTTTTGGACTCTGCATCTGATAGGTTGCTTATCTCCATTTCATTTAGTTCTTTCCTGGGGTTTTATTCTGTTCTTTTATGTGGGCCCTATTCTTTGTCTCCTCATTTTGGCAGCCTTCCTGTGTTTGTTTCTGTGTATTAGGTGGAGATGCTTTGACTCTCTGTCTTAGTAGTGTGGCCTATTGTAGAAAAACACACTCATAAGTTAAATGGAGTGGAGCCTTAATTAATCATCAGGGTGGGGCAACCCAGGTAAACCAGGTTGATGGAGTCTCTGATATGGTGTCACTGTTCTGTTGCTCTATGTGGGGGAGGGCTCAGAAAAGGGACAATGGCTGCTGCCTGGCCTCTGGAGTTTTGTCTGGGAGGAAGCTGTTCCCTGGCATTTGCCCTGATGCCAGTCACTTCAGTTTCTCTCTGTATGTCACTGGTGCCCCTCAAGCTGCTGCTCAGGTGCTACAGCCCAGAAGGAGAGTTTATATAATTTTTAAGTCCTTTTTAGGCCCTTTAAGATGAGACATCTGAGAATCCTGCAGTTTCTTCCACCATCTCAACCCCCACTGGTTGTTATAGCCAAAAGTTACGGGGACTTATATTCCTGGCACTGGAATCCTGGGCTAGGTGGTCTGGTGTGGGGCTGGGACCCCTTGCTCCTGAGGAATCCCTCCCAATTTTTATCCACCACATGTGGCTGTGGGACTGCCTGTCCTGTGTCTCCTCCCCTCCTATCCCACTTGGTGAATGTGACTTTTTAAAATTTCTTGGTTGTTGGACTTCCATACAGATTGATTTTCTGATGATTCTGGATGATGTTTGTTTTGTAATTTAGTGTATTTTTGCTGTGGTTGTGCGAGGAGGCGAGCCATATTTACCAACACCTACATCCTGACCAGAATTCTCCAATTAATTTATATAAAAGTAGGAGAACAATGAATTCTGTGATTAACCTCTGGTTAACTACTTCCTTTCATAAGCTTGAATTAATCTTTGAAAAGTTTTAAATAATTGATTATTTTGCTTTCTCCTGTTAAACTACAAATCCTGGTTTCTACAGGACTGTGTTTAGTGGTTGAATACATTTTCTATTCTGACAAAAACAAATTATCACAAATGTAGTGATTTAAAACAACATCTATTTCATAGTTCATAGAACTTATTTCATAGTTCTGTATGTGGGAAGTCCTGGCATAGGCTCATTTAGATTCTCTGCTAAGGTCTCACAAAGCTGAAATCAAGGTGTTAGCAGGGCAATGCTCCCTTTTTTAGTTCAGGGTTGTCTTCCAAGTTTATGTATTGTATTTGTTGGCAGAATTCAGAATTCCGTAGGACTGATGGCCAGCCTTTTGCTGGCCAACAGCCAGGGGCTATCCAGTTCCAGCCCATCTGCCATTTCTTGTCACATATTCCTGGCCATGAGACTTCAAGGCCAAACAGTAAAGCACCCACTGCTTTGAATTTCCCTGACTTCTCAACCTTTTTTAAAGAGCTCCCTTGATTACATTAGGCCCACCCAGGACAATCTCCCCTTAAAATGCAGCTGAAAAGGTACTTACTAGTGCTGGTGATTCTCAAGTAAGCAAGGTAGGGGTTGACTCTGATGGAAGAGATAATCAAATACTGAAACACTACAACTGCAGACCATGGTGACTGCTGTGCAGGGAATGAACTGGGTGATGTGACGGAATAACTGCAGAAGAGCTCTTGTGACAGGAGTTGCTATCTGAGCTGAAACTTAGAAGATGAGCATGAATCAGTCATGAGAAGAGCTGAGGGAAGAACAGTCCAGGCAATAGTTGAATTTTTTAATGATGTGCCTGCAACAAACTATTCGAGTACAAATTATCTTCCTGAAGGGAAATTTCTGAAAACCTGTTGTTTTCTCTATTATCTTTGACTTTGAGTATTTCAATAAAAACACAGTTAAAGAAGGAATTAAATGTATTGAACACCTGGGGTGTTGCATGCTTTCTGGATGCAAAAAACAGCGTCTTCTGTCCCTCTTTGTCCTTTTCAGCTATCCAGCTATCTGCTGTACCTGCCAGTCAGTGCGATCAATAGCATGTTCACTGTGCTCTACCTCCATCATCGGTGGTGCCATAGGAGGTTTTAGCTACTTGTAACACCCATCATCACTGATCTGCAAGCATTAAAGCTTCTTATACATGGGTCTCATTTATATGCAAAGGTGAATTTCAAAGTAAATATATTCTATGTCAGCAAAGAAGAAGGAAATGGCTTTCATGTTAAACTGTTTTCAACATTTTAAATTTATATACTGGCTTTCAATGTGAATCTATATCATAACAAAGGTCTACCCCAGGTTTGAAGTGTATTTAATATGAAAATAAGTCATTATTGTGGGTTTCTTCATTTCCACCCTATCCATCATCCCCTTCTCTCTACTTAATTCATACATGTCACTAAATTCTGAAAACTCCACGTCAGAAATGTTTTTCAATCCTGTCCCTATCTCATTATCCTCACCATGCTTGCCTTAATTCATGTTTTTAAGGCCTCTCCATTGACCCTTTGAACAATCTTACTAGTCTTCCTGCTACAAGTCTCTTCCTACTCTAGTTCATCTTCCATACAGCTGCCAGTTTATGTTCCTAAAAACTGAACAAAGTCTGTCTCCTTATGAAGCTTACATTAACTGGAAGAGACTGAAAGTTAAAAAAATAAAGACAAAATAAATATGTGATAATGAAGCATAAAGAAAATAAAAACAGGGTAAGAAGTCATTTTATTTTAGTTTATTGAGATATAATTGATATAGAGCACTGCATAAGTTTAAAGTGTACGGCATAAGGGGGTAGTAGTTTGATAAGGTGGTAACATTTCATTATAAAAAAAGTGAATGCCTTCCAGCCGAAGACCAGCAGGAACACATTCATAGTCAAACTAAATTGGGTTTATTGACTTGTCACAAGGAAGCAGTAATACACCATGAAGAATTGTGGAGGGTCTCAGTAAGAAGGTGTTGTAAAAAAAACTAACATAATAATGTATGTCAAGTGTAATTAAAAGATTAAAAAATGATTAAAAATGACATTAGAGGATTGGGCTTATGTTAGGTGATTTTGGGAAAGTCAAGGTTTTGCTCTGAAATGGATGCTGTCGGGAAGCAGAGGTTGGATATTTTAATAATTGTTATCTAGGGGGATCCTCATCTAGGCGCCACCAGGAAATACCAACAGTTTTGCCCACCATGTTCCCCACAGCACTTCAGGCCCCCAGTGGCTGACCTCACCACCCAGTGGGGAAGATATGTAAGGAATTTGCATAAGACAGCTGGGCAAAGTGGAGCTAGAAGAGCCTTATTTGTGCACAGAGATACCCTTGAGAATAATCCAGATACTCAGTTTGATTTCACACTAGAAAACTATAAGAGAACAGAAGCAATTGTAAAAAACTATCCAGAAGGGCATAAAGCAGCAGCTGTGCTTCCACTCCTGGATTTAGCCCAAAGACAGAATTGATGGCTGCCCATCTCTGCTATGAACAAGGTTGCAGAAGTTTTGTAAGTACCTCCAATGACAGTCTATGAAGTAGGAACTTTTTATACAATGTATAATCGAAAGCCGGTTGGAAAGTATCACGTTCAGATCTGCACTACTACACCTTGCATGCCTTGAAACTCTGACAGCACACTGGAGGCCACTCAGAAAAAGCTTGGAATAAAGGTTGGGGAG
Organism: Macrotus californicus; assembly: GCA_007922815.1. Taxonomy (NCBI): domain Eukaryota; kingdom Metazoa; phylum Chordata; class Mammalia; order Chiroptera; family Phyllostomidae; genus Macrotus; species Macrotus californicus. The sequence continues at coordinate 17,301 of VMDR010012176.1, read as the reverse complement.
ACTATACCTGACAAACTTTTCACTGTTATAGAGGTGGAATGTTCTGGGGCCTGTGGAAATGCACCAATGGTTCAAATGAATGACAACTACTTTGAGGATCTGACACCTAAGGATATTGAAGAAATTATTGATGAGCTCAAGGCTGGCAAAACTCCAAAACCTGGGCCAAGGAGTGGACACTTCTCTTGTGAGCCAGCTGGGGGTCTCACCTCTTTGACTGAACCACCCAAAGGACCTGGCTTTGGTGTGCAAGCAGGCCTTTTATATTCAATTGTAAATATGTCCCTGGAGAAATAAAATATGAGTCCCCTAAAAAAATAATTGTTATTTACAAGGAAAGAAGAATGAAGCAAAGCTAAGGTTATAATTGGTCAAGAACTAGAAATCACTTGATATTTGCCAGAATGTTTGGTCATTTTGGTGGTTTGGAGAATGCTCTTGTATTTGCTGTGGTCAGACAGGACTATGAAGGGTCTTATTTTTGTCTTGTCTGTCATGATCACAGGGTGATCATTTCTGATGGTGATGTTCTGTGAAATTTTGTGCAATAGAACACTCAGACCTATCTGAGAAGTGCAGTGACGCTGGAGCCTACTTAATAGTTCCAGGCCAGCTCCCACTTCAGGCTGCTTTTCTTTTTGTAACAAAGCCATCACGTGCTACTATTATCTCTAAATAGCAATAACTCTTACTTGTAATTGTTTCTTGAATATTTAGAATATGATCAGTATTATTATTCAGGGTAATGAATTCTAATACTCAATACAGCTCTGGTGACAACAGAAGTTTACTACATCATTACTGTAATATACAAGACCCTCTGCTACATGTTGTGGTAAAGAGAAAAACAGCCACCTGTGTGCAGCTGAAAGGCTCTAGCATTGGAAGTTAAGAATTAGGGTTGTGAATTTCAGAAACCACTTCAAAAGTGTCCACGTCCCTTGCCTCATCTTAGAAACAAGTATTTAGATTGTATGTGTAGTTCTTGAGAGGTTTACATGGTGTCAGGGTGTCTGTGCAGTAATCACACGGGGAGATTGTTAAAATTACATAGAGATTCTAGGGCCCCCAATTGCAGAGAGTCTGAATCAGCCTAAATGTTTGAGATTCATTCTTGTTTTATTTTTTATTTTTAAAAATTACTGAGCACTAATCCATTGAATAAATATACCTGTTTATTTATGCTTTCTCTACTGATACACATCTGGGCTGCTTGTACATTTTGGTGATCATGAATAAAACTGCTATAAACATTGTTGTGTGAGTCTTTTCATGAATATATGGTTTTATCTTTCTTGGATCAATACCTGTAAGTGAGATCACTAAGTCATTGTGTGTTTAACTTATATGAAACTAACAACAGGTCTGCAATTTTGACATAGTGAAAGTAAATAAAAAGCTTAGAATCCCTCTCCTTTTGTTCAAAGTACAGTCTGGTAGAGATGGCAAAGGATCTTTTATAAGGCCTCAGGCAATCCTGGTCACTCCTAACCTCCTGTCCTCAAGAAACAAGCTTTGGGGCCCTAGAATATCCCTGTACAGCCAGAGGGGTGAAAACTGTATGGATAATATACATAGGTAAATGTAGTTTGGGCAATGCATTTGACAGTAACAGGTTTTAGTACCTAAAACCCTTTCATAAATCTTTGCTTCTAGGTTTCTTAGACTTCCATCTCACTGTGATCAAGCTCAGAAAGGGAGCTCCCTGAATATTGGTAGGCCTAAAATAAAAGTCATTCTTAGCAAAGAGGCAATTATTAGCAAAGGTTTGATAGTAGGTTTGGGTGAAGGATAGATGAAGCTGGCCACTATAGTGGTCTAAGATCACGCAGGTTCAATCAATGGTCTCTAAGGGGATGGGCCTTGAATCTTGCTTCCTCAACTAGTTCTCTCAAGTTATCTTCAGTAGCTTTTAAAAACTCCTGCCACTGTCCTTCCATCCTTCATCAGGTAACCAGGCTCCACTTAAAAGAAAAAGAGACCATTTGAAGGAACCCTTCCCTTCCCCTTCCAGAAACATCCACCTAACTGCATCCATTCTTTACCCCTCCTTTCCTTATTCCTTCCAATCACAGTGAAGATGGTATCCCTCCTAAGGTACCTGCCATTCTATCTTCTCAAGTGCCTTGTTGTATTATCTCTTATCGCCTCCTTTAAACTAGCTTCTTCCCATCACCAGGCCTCTTCCAATTTCTTCTCCCTCGTGAAAACTAATCTCTCAACACCAGGTACTGTCCTGTCTCTCCAGTATCATTATCATCAAATCTTCTAAGGGTTGTCTGCAAAGTCTACTTCCTCTTTCTCATTTCAGTCACCAAGGTCTACCTAGAACCATTTTATTACATAGTAGGCACTTCACAATCGTTTTTAAAGTACATGATAGATAAGATGGGACTTGGCGGGTGGAGAAGTTTAGCTTATCGCCTGGGATGTTGGATGACTCACTGGATTGACAAACTTTTTCTGGTATGTATAGGCAATTTGATACACGCTGTCATCTTGTAATAAAGTTATGTAGTTAGTAGTCTGCCACAAGTAACAAAAGTATGAAAACAGGAGGAGAAACACAACACTGTTGCAATGCCAATTAACTCCTCATGTGAGAACACCAGTCCGCACCGCCCAAGGGCACACATCTGCCACTCCACCGAAGAGGCGGTCCGGGACACAGGTTGGCCTTCAGACGGAACCCTGTTTGCAGCTCCTTGGTGGCCACAGTCCCGAAGTTGGGGGGTGGGGGTGAGCGGAAGAGCAGAGCGGCTCCGGGCCAATGGCAGTTCTTGAACTTACACCTACAGACGTCAGCGCGGCTTTGCAAACGGATGTCACACAGCTAGCTCCGAAGGGTCTCCCCTCGCCCCAGAAAAAAGGCGCGGGCGCAGCGACTCCGCGAAACCTTAGGGGACGGGGGTTTGGCAACCCCGCGCCCTCGCTGGCCAGCGTCTCAGAAGTCCCAGCCCAGCCGCGGTTCGGCAAGCTGCCGGCGCCCGCAGCCCCGCCCGGGGCGCGCCGCCGCCACCAGCTCCGCCCCCTGCCGGAGCTGGCCGCGCGCTCCTGCGGCTCCGAGCTGTGTCGCGGGCGCGCGCGCCGCCGGCGGAGCCGCAGTTAAAATGGTCCGAGCGGGACCCTGCGTTCCCCTTGCCGCCGCAGTGACTGCCTGAGCCGGCGGGTCAGGCTCTGACTGGTCGCCCAGCCGGCAGGCTCGCTCTCTCCGTCGCGTACCCAAAGCTCGCGCCCAGCGTTCTCCCGGCTTCCCTGGGCAAAGCATGTAGCCCCCGACGGGCGCCGAGGCGGCCCGCAGCTGACGCCCACCCCCCACCATCGCATGTGTGCCCGTGTGTGCGCGTGTGTGCGCAGGGAGGGCGACCCTGCCGCGGGCCCGAGGCCCAGTCGGCGAGCGGCCTGCCCCGCTGCCGGGAACCCGCCTCTGCGGGCCTCCCTCCTTCCCCGTCCCGGTCCCCCTCCTCGGGGCCTTCTATATGGGCCACCTTCTCTCGAAGGAGCCGCGTAACCGCCCGAGCCAGAAGAGGCCTCGCTGTTGCAGCTGGTGCCGCCGCCGCCGCCCTCTCCTCAGGCTGCCCCGCCGGACCCCGGCCAAGGCGCCCCCACAGCCGGCGGCGCCCCGGAGCCGAGACTGCTTCTTCCGCGGGCCCTGCATGCTCTGCTTCATCGTGCACAGCCCCGGCGCTCCCGCCCCCGCCGGCCCAGAGGAGGAGCCGCCGCTCTCGCCGCCGCCGCGGGACGGGGCCTACGCCGCGGCCGCCTCCCCTCAGCACCTGGCGCGGCGCTGCGCGGCCCTGGCCGCCGAGGACTGCGCCGCCGCTGCCCGCCGCTTCCTCCTCTCTTCGGCCGCCGCCGCCGCGGCCGCCGCCGCCTCGGCCTCGTCGCCCGCCGCTTGCTGCCGAGAGCTGGGGCTGGCCGCGGCCGCCGCCTGGGAGCAGCAGGGCCGGAGCCTCTTCTTGGCCAGCGTGGGGCCCGTGCGCTTCCTGGGGCCGCCTGTCGCGGTGCAGCTCTTCCGGGGGCCGCCGCCGCCGCCGCCGGCCGATCCCCCCACGCCCCCTGAGATGGTGTGCAAGCGGAAGGGGGCCGGGGTGCCCGGCTGCACCCCTTGTAAGCAGCCCCGCTGTGGCGGTGGGGGCGGCGGCGGCGGCGGCGGCAGCGGGCCGGCGGGAGGGGGCGCCTCGCCTCCGCGGCCCCCCGATGCCGGAGGCTGCCAGGGCTCCGAGCAGCCGCCGCAGCCTCTCTGCCCCCCGCCCTCCTCTCCCGCTCCCGAAGGTGCCCCTGCCGAGGCCGGCGGGGACGCCGTCCGAGTGGGGAGCGCCGCCCCCTCGCCTGCCCAGCAGCAGCACGACTGCGGCGACGCGGACTGTCAGGACCCCCGAGGAAACCCCTGCGACTGCCCTAGGGAGCCGCCCCCCGAAACCCCAGACATCAACCAGCTGCCGCCATCCATCCTGCTCAAGGTGGGTCTGGGCGACGGCGCGGGGACGCGCGCTTTCCCCCCACCCGGCCCCCTCCTCCAGGTGTCCTCTCTCCTCCCCCTCAGCGCGGAGGAGGGGGTTCCCTGACAGCCCGAGACGTCCGGAGGGAGAGTGGGAAACCGACGGGCAGGTGCTTAGGGCCTACTTTTGAAGTAGAAAAGCGCAGAGTCGGCTGACTGCCTTTGAAGAGCTGGGTTTGTTACACACAGTTCAAGGTTCATCTATGATCACACTCCCAGCCCAGTGGTTTAGAAACTATTCGTACTTTTTTTGTGGAATGTTTTTATTAATCGAGCCACTAGCATTTACTGGGTAAAGACTTTATGTGACTATTTGAAAGTCTTCAAACTACTTCCAGATTTGATAGCTGTCAGTTGATGTCAGTAAGGTGATATTTTTTGAGCATTTAACTATGATCAGGCACTGCGCCCTAGGTTTGTATAAGTAATATCTAATTTAACCCTCTAGTTACTGCTGTGAGCTAAATATTGTTCACATCCTTACTTTATACAAGAAGAAACTGACATGTCAGTACTGTATGCCTACAGTACTAAGTCAGGCAGAAGTGAAATTTGCTCTCCGGAGCTTACAGCTAGTGGGACTTGAAGAGGTTGAGTGACTCGCTTAAGGTCACACGTGGAAAGTAAGAGACACATCTAGGGAACTCAGGGCTGCTCGACTTGAAAACCCCTTTGTTTAGGCTGTGTCGTGTTAGCCTCCTGCATTTTAACCTTTACGTATAAGTATAACCAGAAGGTAAGAATACTTTTTATGGGGGATGGGGGAGTTGTCCTGTGGGAGCTCTGTCTCACTTTCAAGTACTAAGTAAAATTTGCAGTTTTGTCATTACTAGTGATACACTTAATTATGTGATAGAGTTTGTATTATTAACAAGTGATCTTTCCCCTCGTTTTCTCTCTTCTCTCTCCTACCTCCCTTTCTGGAATTTAAATGTACACCTCCTTTTTCAGTGTGGGTGATATTTAAGACTAGCTACAAATAACTTAGATAAAATTTGGCTACTTTTATTGTTACTGAAGTAACTGTCATCAATTACAATTGTTACTGTCACCAGTATACTTTGTTTGATTAGACTTTTTGCTTACTTGATCCTGTTTTTTAATCTGTTTTATTGTGATATTAATGTCCTTGAAAATTATACAGCAAGAGTGGGTAACTTTAACTTTTCCTCATGTCAAAATGTAATGACTTAACTCGTATGGAAACATATGCGTTGAAGGAATAATTACCTCCTTTATGTGTTCAGGATGTGCACTTTAGAGGAGAGGGAACTTTCTTGAGTCCTTTTAAATCTGTGGGTGACATGGACAAATAAAATATCAACAAGTATTTGGTACAGAGATTTGATTGCTGTCTCGTTATTTAGCAAGTAAGACTGTTTAAAAACAAACCAAATAAAAAACCAGGTACTTCCTGCTTTCTACCAAAAAACACTATTTCATGAGGTAGAGAACATTTTAATACAGTACAAAAAAAAAAAAAGAAAAGGAGCAAAACTTCATAATAAAGAGAATCCCTGTGGGCAAACTTACTCTACTTACATATGCTACATTGTTCTTTTTCACATTTTTGCGGTGGACTGTTGAAAATTTGGTCTAAGGGACATTTGGGAATTACTCATTAGACTTGCCCCATTGTGTTAGAGAATTTGGACACATTATGTAGAATTTTTCCCTGTATTAGAAACTTGAATAAAGATTGTGTGGGTCTCATGGTCCTAGTTGTATTCAGCAACAAGTTGAGTTGGACTGTCTGGAATGAATTTAAATCAAGATTTTTCAGCGTTTATCAACTCCAATAGAATTTTCAGTAATAAGGCTTTTGGGGGCGGAGGCTCTGTTGACATGGATCTTGTTTATTGCTCTATCCCCCTCTGCTAAGTGCAGTGCCTGGCATTTACTAGTACTCACTATTTATTTATAAACAAATGAATGACCAAAAGTTTAGAAGTCTGGACTGAGACTCTGGGTGGATATGCCCTACCACTAAGAGAAGTGTCTAAGAAATGTTTGTAGCCTGACTTGAGTTTTTGTTCTGAGCTACAGTAGGGCCCCGTGATGTTGAGAGGGTTCTGGCTCTGTTTCTGTGGAGAACTGGAAGTGTTTGGCTTGGAGAAGAGAACACTTGGGGAGCTATGGCTTCTTTTCTTTTCTTTTTTCTCTTCTCTTCTTTGTCTTTCTCTCTAACTCAGTATAGGAAGCGTTGTTGCACAGAGAGGCACAAATTCATCATCTTCATTGGAAAACATTCTTAGAAAGTACTGTATGTCTTTCTCCCTTGCTGATGAGTTAATAATAGCCTTTGTGACTGTATTTTTGTACCTTTTGTACCAGAAGTTACTGTAGTAAAAAAGGAGATACTGAGGGGAGAGAGATATGTGAGGAAATATGATTTAAAGGGTGTTATTGGGGGAAGCTCTCATACTTCCCCAATTTTTTTCAGGTATGGCAAAAGCAAAAGAGAAAAACTGAATTATTTCTTTGGTGCTTCATAGGCAGATTTTTGGCTCAGTATTAACAAGGTCTTTTATTTTTAAGTTTTATTTTGTGTAAATAATAAGTATTACCTGCTTTAAAACTTTCAAACAATGGAGGTAAAGCAAAAGTTTGTCCTTGTTTACCTCTACATTTCCTTGTAGTTTCCTTTTCAGAGGAAACTAACTGCTGATACCAGTTTAGAGTGTTCTTCTAGACCTGTGCTGTCAAGTACAATAGCCACTACCCACATGTGGCTATTTAAATTTAAAGTAGTTAAAATTAAATAAAATGTAAAATTCCATTTCTCAGGCACAATAGCCACATCAATAGTCATGGGTAACTGGGAGCTATTGTTCTGAACTGTGATCCAGAACATTTACATCATTGTAGAAAGTCCTATGTAAAACTTCATATTTTTTTTCATAAATGGCATCAAAATGTATTTGTTCTGCAGTTTTTTTGTTTGTTTATAGTATGGTTTGGAGATCTTTTCCAATAGTAAGTATATGGTTTCCTTCATTCTTTTTAACTGCTGCATAGTATCCCATAGTGTTATGCCATGCTGTACTTATTTCTCTAGGAATGGATGTTTCTAATTAATTGTTTTTATACACAATGCTAATTGATTTTTTCTCTGTACATGTGGTCATCGTTCCTAGGGTAGATTTCAAGAAATGAAATTTCAGGGTTGAAGAATGTGTATATTTAGACATTTAGAAAGTCCTTTCAACAATAAGAGCTGTGTAAAAATGACATGCGTTCTTTCTTGAAATAATGAGCCTCACTGGAAATCATAATTATGTAACTTCAGAACAGGAAGAGACCTTTGACAGCCTCTGGTCTTTCTTCACATCTGATGCTTGAAGATACAGGCTGGAGAAGTGAAATGCCTTACTTACCCCAAGACATTTTAGATACTTAATGGCAGACCTTGGACTGGAACACAGCTTAGTGTCTCCTGGTCCATAGATCCTTTGAACATATTGTGTGAGAGGGCTTGAATAATCTTCTCTTAGAGATTTGATGGAAGAGATTCATGAATGAGGGTGGGCGGGGTGGTGAGGGTGAGGAGGAGCTTACACCAGATGACCGACTTCTAAGTCTTTATGAGTCAGAGGATAATTTAAAATTGGGTCTGTAGGGTTGAACTGTGATCTTTAATATAGGAAATTTGAGGAGCAAGGAATAGCTCTTCAAAGGTCAACAGTGAGAGTAGTATTTTGAGTACTTAAGCCTGTTACAGTTGATCTTTGACTGGTTAATGGATTGTTTTGGATCAAATAAGCTAGCTTCCAGCTTTGCTACCTGTTGCCTTTACAACTTAAGCAACCCTACCTACTGATAGAACAATTAGATATTTATATGGTAGAACAATTATGCAACAATTTTACAAGTTGTAACACTGGAATATTTTTCTTTATAATTACTACTTGAGTAACTGGGTGTGCTGTGATCTATATTTAAATTTTAGAGACTTTGTGTGCTATGTTTGGATGTCTTGCTCTCTGTCAGCAGACCTATTTCTTTTTAAAGGAAACCAGGTGAGGGATCCAAAATCCACCACCACCATTAGAAAAGCACCTCACTGTGCACGCACCCTGATAATGTGTCCGTAGGTGTTAAATCTTTATTTTTACAGCTTTATCACCAACAGGTTGCTTTAGTCTTCGAGGAAGAGTGTTGTACGAGAAATGAGCTTTGGAGCAAAGCTTATGTACATGATCTGTTTTTTTCAGATATGTTAACAAGGATGAAAGCAATGGAAATAAGAGTCAAATGAAAAATAATAATACCACCTTTTAAAACTTAGAATGTAGATTACTAGTGGGTAAGAGGATCTATGTTACGTATAGCATTTCATAAATGTTTGATCTAAGGCTCTAGTACCAAGTAACCTCTAGAAGGTATGTCTCTGGAGTTCTAGGGATAGTTTTAGTGTGCACTGAAGTGAAATGTTCTTAGGAAGTCAGGTTCAATATTTTTCTTTGCTGAAAATGCTAAACAATCTTGATTAACTTATCAGGCTTCCAAAAGGTAAGATTTGTTCTCTTCACAATTTAAGAAGTCTGTAAGTTGTAGTGCCTTATACTGGGAATAACCTTGAGTTGTTCTTTGCCAATTTGGGGTATCAGCTTGTGTAGATGATAAGGAATATAAGGGAAGGAAAGTGAAGGCAAATACAGAAGCATTTAATGTTAGCATATTAGTTGCTTAACTTTGGCTAAATATCCTATTTTATCGAGAGTCTTGCCCAAGTCTTGGCCAATTTAGAGCCCAACTAGTAAGGTGAGAGTGTACACATGGAGAAAGAAAAGAGCAATGGTAATGGGAGATTTGTTACATACGTGCACACATACATACACACATTCCCTAGCTCTGCCACTAAGAGGGCCTTAAAGCAGCAGTACCCAGTAGTAATGAGTACATTTAGTGCACACATCTTTGCTTCTAAATACCATTCTCCAATAAAAGGAATCAGTGCTCCGCGGAGAAATGACAGTTTACAGTGCTGGGACAAGGAAAGTATAAGATGAGCCAGGAATGTTTTGTGCCAGAACACAAGAAAGTCCTCAAAAAGTACTGGAGATATATCAAAAGGACAAATTTTTTCATAGTATGTCCTTCCACAGTATTTCAAGAAAAAGTCTTTAGTGTCTGGCTTTAGAATAAAACTTATTCTTACATAAATTTAATAATATCTGACTTTGGTATTAAGTAACACTCTATATAGAAATAGTAGGGGTTTTATTAGTTTGCTGAGCTTTAAATTTTATTAATTGTGAGAAATTATTTTAAATTACAGATGAGAAAATAATTTACAGTTTGTGACTTCCCTATGTCTATTTGGTTAGAAAAGTACCAGGAGTATATATTGTGGCTCTGTTTTTCTAAATGGTGCTTTATTCAACAGACTGGTAGATTTTGCTTTCAAGCTGTTGGCAGACAATAAAAGTAGAATATTCAAGAAAGAGGCAAAATGTCATGTACATGGGAAAAACATGGAAAAGACCAGAGAAGCAGATCTTAGTTGAAATAGTTAATTCTGAGAAAATTTTAGAGAGGGGCTCTACCTGAAGCTATAGGGATTTCTCTGTTTAGTTCCTAACCTAAATGTGTGGTATGTGCATGTGCGAATGTGTGTATATTCTCAAATAGTAATTCAGAGGTTGTGGGTAGAAAGGTGATAGGATGATGAAAATATAGAGCTTGTGGACTTTTTAAAAAAAGCACCTCTAGTGGTATTTGTGTACCCATTTAAGTGTAGGGTTGAGTTTTGATAAATATATATAGTTGTGCATCCATCACTACAATGCAGTTTTAGAACACCTCCACAACCTCAGGTACTTCTCTTGTGCCTCTTTGCTGTCATTTTTTGTTCCCACCCCTCGCCCAAGGCAACCACTCACTGATCTGCTTTCTGCCTCTGTAGTTTTGCCTTTTCTAGAAATTTCATGTAAGTGGCATCATACAACATGTAGTTTGGAATATTGTGTTGTAATGTTAATACCTCTGTATCTCTCATGACATCTAGCATAGTCCCAGACACACAGGAAATAGTGTAAAATAGATACACAAATTTACTCCTTTTCAAATATTTCTATAATTTGCCTGTAGCTTGCCTGCTGGTAAATCTTAACTCCTTTTTTGTAGTACTATCTAATAGCAGATAAGCTCTACTTCTGATATATTTATACTAGCGATTTTCTACCGGTGTGATGCCAGAATTTTTAAAACATGCAGTATCTGACTATGTAGTCAGGGATACTGACCTCTTTTCCCTTAGATTGTCATATGAAGAAATTGACAACAGCCAATACAGCAATAGATGTCTAGTGTGAATGAATCAAAATTATACCTACATTTTTTGTTAGGATCTGAAAAAATTTATTTTTTCTTGTGCCGTAGAATTTTAGTAATTAGCTTATGTGTGCCATTACACGAAAAAGGTTGACAATCGCTGTCTTATATTAATGTCAGTCAAAGATTGAATCTTTCAAAAGGTACAAACTTCCAGTTATAAAATAAATGAGTCATGGTGGCTATAGTTAATAATACTGTATTGCATATCTGAAAGTTACTAAGAGAGATCTTAAAAGTCCTTACAAGGAAAAAATTTTTGTAACTAGGGATGGTAACTAGAGTTAATTGTGATGATGATTTTGAAATAAACTAATGTTATATGTCAATTATATCTCAATAAAAATAAATTAAAAGAAAAATTATGCTTCCCCATCTCCAAGAATCTTTCAAGGCTTAGAATACTTGGATATCAGCCTGGTAGTGATTTTTGGGTAATTAATAGCTTAGTTGTATTGTCCAGATCTCTCACTAAAGATCAAGAATATTAAGTTTGTTTTTAATTCAGGTCCTGACTACAAAGTCACTGCTGTTTCCCAATATCCATTCTCCTTATATTCTTTTTTTTTTTTTTTAGATTTCATTTATTTATTTTTGGAGAACAGGGAAGGGATGTGTGAGAGATACATGGTTGCCTCTCACACACCCCCAGTTGGGGACCGGGCATGTGCCCTGACTAGGAATAGAATCTGTGAACTTTTGGTTTGTAGGCTGGCACTTAATCCACTGAACCACCATAGCCAGGGCTTCTTTTTAGTAACAGAGTCTACCATGTTCTAGCTAGGGACAGGACCACCTAATTAGACTGTAGATTGACTTTCTTTCTTTCTCCCTTCCCTTCCCTCCCTTTCCCTTTCCCTCCCTTCCCCTTTCCCTCCACCCTCCCTCTTTTCCTTCCTTCCTTCCTCCCTCCCTCCCTCCCTCACTTCCTTCCTCCTTAAGATTTTATTTATTTAAATTTAGAGAGAGGGGAAGGGAGGGAGAAAGAGAGGAGAGAAACATCCATCAGTTGCCTTTGGTTGCCTCTTGTACACCCTGATCTAGGACGGAACCTACAACCCAGACATGTGCCCTGACCAAGAATTGATCTGGCGACCTTTTACTTGGTAGGAAGACACCCAACTAGCTAAACCACACCAGTCATTTCTTAGCCTCTCATGGATAGGTGTGTAAATATTAGGTATTAGGTTATAGGCTGTGAATGGAACCAATGTATACAACTTTCAAATACCATAAAAGGCAGCTGCTTGTCCTTTTCTTCCTTTTTTTTTAAGGAGTAAATGTCCTGTATTATAAGAGTAAGCCATCTTTCACCCTATAAATGAGGGCAGTGATGGAAGAGCAATGAGATATAAGATGATAGATCCCTGGATTTTCTACATTCTTAGAAAACCCAACTTACCAATAGTTTGGACTTCTGTCATATTCAAGACATTGCTAACAGGCCTCTGTTAAAAGTAAGCAATTTCCTGGCTTCATGTACGTGCCATCCAGCTTTTCTCAGTGACATTTTTTCCCCTTTCGTAATTTTCTTTATTCTACAAACATGTTGTTGCAGATCAGTCCTTTACAGACCTATGTTCTCATTCTTCAAAGCAACATTTGAAATGCTTTTTTCTTGAATCTCAGATTATCTAAAGATAATTCAGAATTGTCTTTGAATATAATCTTAAAGCCAATGAACAAATTTCTTGTCTTAGCGTCTCCCTCAAAAACCCAGGGGCATGTGCACAGAAGTTTTTTAAATGAGTTAAGAAGATAATTTGGGGCCGAGTATTTATTTTCTGAGGAGTTATCTATGTGTGAGATAGCATTTTAATGACAAAGAAAAGCAGGGATCTTAAAAACATGTTATCTATTTCTGTGTAACATATTATGCTGGGACTTAGCAGTTTAAAACCACAAACATTTATTATTTTATAATTGTTGTGGGTTTGGAATCCCTGTGTGGCTTAGCTGGGTCCTTCTAATCCACAGTCTCTTAATGAGGCTGTCAGCAAGGTGTTGGCTGGGGCTTGAGAATTCCCATCCAAGCTTATTTGCGTGGCTGTTGGCATGCCTGTGGTCCTCCATGGCTGTTGGCCAGATGCTTACGTTCCTTGCCATGCCATGTGGGCTTCTTCATAGGGCTACTTAAAACATGGCGACTTGTTCCTCCAAGAGTAACAGATCCAAGAATACACAAAATGGAAGCCACAGTTTGATTTTTACCTAATCTCAGCAATAACATCTTATTACAACTGCTGTACTTTGTTCTTTAGAAGTGAGTCAAGTAAGGGGGTGGGTGGAGGTAGAAGAAGGTATGGGGGGGATAAATGGTGATGGAAGGAGACTTGGGGTGGTGAAAACACAATAAAATATATAGATAATATATTATAGAATTGTACACATGCTGTACAGTTAACCAATGCCATCCCAATAAATTCAATAAAAAAGTAAAAAAAAACAAAATAAAAAACAAAAAGGAAGTGAGACCATAAATCCAGCTCATGTTCAAGAGGATAGGATTACTTAGATGTAAGTACCAGGATCGTTGGGGGCCATTGTGCAGGTGGTCACCATAAATTATATGCAAAGATCTATTATATATGCATTGATATTTAAACTTAGGATATTTCCTTTTTACTTTTGCCCACTTTCACTGGTACTGGTTTTATCTTTCCTTTACCTACTTACTGAATTTCCTTTTACTTGGGTGAATAAGACTCATCTAGGTCCACTTAGACTTAGCCAATTACTTATGATTGATAATGATCATCTCACTTTCACAAAAGAGAAAACTAATGTTTAAAGAAGGTGCTGTCCAAGTGAGATATTTTGAATGAGGTGCTTCTTGATTATAATGACCACGCTCTACACATTTTCTATTTGTTAAGGGATAGATTATCCCTTTAAAACTATGTAGTGCTTTAATATTAAACAGATGATTGAATTTTTCTGAATCCCAATTTTCTCACGTGTAAAATGAGAAGGACAAGCATAAAAATGTCCATAAGAGAGAGACTTTCAACTATGGCTGCATGAAAAGTTTGGTGACTCCTCTCCACAAAAAAATAAATATAAAACTGAACAAAATTGCCCCAAATTATTTGGACTTTGGAAATTGACCAAAGGGAGACAACAAATTCTTAGGAAAACTGCTAGAGCTTCAGATGAGAATAGTGAAGTCTACAGTATTCTTGCATGAGGCCCCTGCTGTGTACTTCTGGCAAAAACTAGAGTTTGGAAAACTTGCAGCTTTGATGCCAAAGAGGCAAAGTCTGTTTGGGGTAATGAATGAAACTCTATTAGTCAACTACAAATGATGAACTTGGTGGAAAACAAACAGGGAAAATCCACACATTTGCAAGACTCTGTGGTGCCAGTGGGATGAGTAGGGGCCCAGCCAGGAATTTAACAGGCAGACCTTGGAAATGAGACAACCATAAAAGGATAAACTCTCCACTTCTATTTTTGGCTCACTCTGAAACCATGCACATATGCAGGTGGAACCTGAGAGTGTCTAGCAGAAAGCAAGGGCCAAGGCAGACCTGAAAATGGCTAAGCCTGAATGTGCTCTTCCCAACCCACACGGAGATTGTGGGTTTCCATAAAACAATTGTCTGGAGTATTCAGTACATAAAATGCAGTACAGGTTTGTAGCCTCGCAGCAGTAGGCTATGCCATATAGTCCAGGTGTATAGTAGCCCAGACCATCTAGGTTTGTGTAAGTGCACTCTATGATATTTACATGATGAAATCACCTAATGATGCATTTCTCAGAATGTATTCTGGTTGGTAAGCAATGCATGACTGTGCTTAGTTACTTTTTTAGCATTTGCCCTGAGGTTTATAATTACATTATAATTTATAACAATCTTATTTTGATTAATACTGTACTATTGTTCTTGAGCCTATTGATGGTAGAGTCCTTGGTCAGAAATGCCTACAGTGCTTGCCTAGGCACACATCACTCCTAGTGAGCTCCAGGGACACATCCTCCAGCAGGACGCTTATTTATGGTTGGGCCTGCTCTTTAGGTTCTTATTATGACTGTAGGAAACATTTCAGCAAGGAACCATCAGGGAACTTTGAGGACAAGATTTACTGCTCGAAGATCCTGGAGGGCATATGACACTTTCAAGGACACATAGCCAGGTCGCAGGTAGAGAGAGAACATGGACTTGGGGCTCTCCCTTTAGTAGGGTCCAATGGTGGGATGTGTAGGGTTTTTCAGGTTTACTTTTTATTGGCTAATTTAAGGCATAAGTGCAGGAATTAGGGCTCAGAAAGGGAGAAATGAGTTCACTCAGTGATCAGTTATCTAGGTTACCCAGGGTTTTCTGAAAGAGGGAACTCCATGGGTGGTGGTGACCTAGTTCCTTATCTAGTTGTTTTGTTAGTAGCTGTGCCATATAGCTGGCAATATCTTTATTTAAGATTGAGGTCTTTTGAAATAGATGTCTCTGTGATCAAAGTGTTAGACACACTGCAGTAAAAAAGCTTGATGTCAGACACATGCACTACCAATACCAATTTAGTTTCAATGGTATATAAAAACTATGTCTATATTTATGTTGTCATTGTCACAAATTATACCTGTATATGTTTTGTGTCCATGAGATTATCATAGATTTATAATTATTATTTTATGTGGTTGTTTTTTCCATTATTTAGAATTGGAATATAAGCCAAAATGTATTAATACTGAATTTTTATTTACCTACATAAATACCTACCTTTATTGGTGTTCGTTATTTCTTTATGTGGTTTCAAGTGCTCTTTGATTTCAGCCTGAAGAACTCCCTTGAACATTTCTTGTAGGTAGCTCTCCTAGTGACAAACTTCCTCAGTGTTTGTTCACCCCCAAATACCTCAATTTCTCCTTCATTTTTGAAGGATAGTTTTGCCAGATACAGAATTCCCGGTTGACAGTTTTGCTCTCATTGCTTTAAAAATGTTATCCCCTTGCCTGCTGGCCTACATGGGTTCTGATGAGAAAACAGGTGTTAATCTGATTGAGGATCCTTTCTTTGCACATGATGAATTGCTTTTCTATGGCTGCTTTCAGGGTTTTCTTTTTGTCTTTGTGTTCTGACAATTTGATTATAACGTGTCTTAGTGTAGATCTCTTTGAGTTAATCCTTTTGGGGCTCATTGAGTTTTATGAATATCTAGCTTCATCAGATTTGCCAGGAATCAGCAATATTATGTTTAGACTGAAATTTCTATCTTACCTTACTTGGTCTGTGATTCCAGTGTTAGCTCAATTTTCAAAGACTTTGCTGTACTACTTTGGGTTTCTTCTATACACGTGTAGCTTTGTGGTTAACTCAGGTTTTTTGTCACTTCATACGCTGAATTAGGGGTGCTCTTTCCAGATCTCTTCTTTGATTCTTCCTTCACACTGTTGCACCTAGAAATCTCCTTTCCTGGTTCTCTGGATAGAAAGATGGAGTTTCTCTCAGAGTTGTAGCCTATGCCATATGCCTGTGCTGCTGTATAGTTTTACAGGCCTTGGACAATTTTCATCATGAAATGGTAAGAAAAACATAATGGAGATTCCTTGCACACTTTTTGGTCCATGGACTTTCTTTCCTGGTTCTTCTGGTCAAAAAGATGGGTTTACTTTTGGACTTTTAGGTGCCTTCACAGCTGATGCATTGCATCTCTGTGACTGAGGCTATATTTGGGGCATGGCCAGTAGGGAGAAAAAGGAAAAGTGAAAGAAAAGAAAACCCCAAATGGGGACCATTCCCACATTTTCTGCCTCACAGAAGCCCTGTGTCCAGAGAGATGGCTTGCTTTCTGTATTTTCATTGGTTGTGCCTGCTGTGTAGTTTTGTATAGGGGCCTTCCTCAGTTTCACACTGGCAGATAATAGGAAAAATGTGGTTATTCTTTACCTTTTGGCTCACTTCCCTAATCTATATGTTATTAACCTTTTAGAGTCCTGAGGTAATTGCTTTTAGTATGTCATACAGAGGTTTTAGTTGTCATAAATGGGAGTGAGAGGCTGTAGTGGGCTTAACTATATTTATGCCAGTGATTCTCATGCATATTTTTTTACTTCTCACTTCATCCTTAGAGGATGAACAATTGTTTGAAGGAGGAATGCGCAATTGTTTTTCCAAGGCTCAAGTTTTAAACATAGTAGAGGTTCTAGCTTAGATTTCTGCAACACTCGAGTGTACAGAGGCACATCATTTTAGGTTATAGGTATAGGACTCATTTGTGTACTATTTGCTTTGTCCCAGACACTGTTCCAGAAACTTTATGTTTCCTCCTTTAGTCCTCATGTTAACTCTGTCAGGGAAAGAGTATATTATTCCCATGTTATGTTCAAGGAAATTGATGTACAGAGAAGATAGATAATGTGCCCAAGGTTACATAGGTAATAAATAGTAAAGCCATGATTCAAACCTAGGATACAACAATTTAGTATAGAGCACAAGTTCTTGTTAAAAATTTCACCTAATATTACC
>VMDR010012175.1:0-27031 GCA_007922815.1 Macrotus californicus | reverse complement strand
TTCTTTCTTTCTTCTGGTCCACACCATTGATTTGAGTCCTGTTTTTCTTCCCATCACTGTTGGTTCCCTGTACATTTTTCTTCATTTCCCTTATTGTATCCTTCATTTGTTCATCTAATTTGCGACCAAATTCAACCAAGTCTGTGAGCATCCTGATTACCAGTGTTTTGAACTGTGCATCTGATAGGTTGGCTATTTCTTCATTGCTTAGTTATATTTTTTTCTGGAGCTTTGATTTATTCTTTCATTTGGGCCATTTTTGTTGTCTTGGCACGCCTGTTACGTAGTAAGGGGCGGAGCCTTAGGTGTTCACCAGGAAGGGGCAGCCACGACGCTGCGTAGTGACGCTGTTTGTGGGGGAGGGGACTGAGAGGGAACAATGGCGGCTGCGCCACTCTTCGCCGGCCCCCAGCGACCCTCCAAGCCACCCACAGTCAAACTGTGCCCCCCTGATGCTGGTTCCAGTGCTGATTCCCGGTGGGAGGGCTTATGTACGCTCTAGGACCCTGTGGGTCTCTCCAACGAGCTCTCCTGTGAGTCTGGGAGTTTCTCCTGCTGCCGCCGCTTCAACCCCTACAGGAGTTTTCAATCAGAGGCTCTGAGGCTTTTTTTCCCTGGGCTAGAACTCTGGGTTGTGGGGTCCGTCCCGCTCCCCAGTTGTTCCTCCCGGCTTATCCTCATGAGGGAGGGGGACGCCCGGTCCACAGCTGCCACTTCTCCCGGCCAGCTGCCCCTTTCCCGGATCTGCCAGCCACCGCCCCGCCACGCGAGTCCTCTCCGCCCTTTCTACCGGTCTGGATGTATGTTTCTTAGTTTCTTGGTTGTTGGACTTCCGTACGGTTCGATTTTCTGTCAGTTCTGGTTGTTTTTTGTTTTAAAATTTGTTGTTGTCCTTCTTTTGGTTGTGCGAGGAGGCACAGTGTGTCTGCCTATGCCTCCATCTTGGCTGTAAGTCGAGGCCCTAATATTTAGAGACGTTGGTTGGAGTCAGCAATAAGCCTGCAGGACCTCACGGCCATCGTGCGTGCCTGTTCCCTTCACGACAGAGACGCTTTTCGTGGTCCCGCCCAGAATGCACTGAGTGTGATACCTCAGCTGACCTTTCTGAAACTCATTCCGTCCTCAGCCGTTCATTGAGGGTCTGCCCTGTGTCACATCCTGTTGCTGAATGACAGAATTTGGTGTCTGAATTTATATTGACTGCTTTATCTGGTATCAGCCTGAGAACTCCTAGCTGACTGTTAATGATGCTTACCCACCGAGAGTGAGAACAATGCCGTGGGTCCCATGTGTAGGGTGCTTTGGCGTTTGCAGAGCATGTTGACATATACGTGTATTTGTTTGTCCTGCGAGCCCTGGCGGTTTTTCGGGGAAGGCCTCCAGTGCCTGGACTCGGGGCGCCCAGACTTGGGGCACTGCGGACACCGACTGGTTGTTATTTTCGGCGTATTCCCCTTGGGGACCTTTGCTTCGAGGAGGCCTCCCGTCTGTGGCTCCTCCCCCAGTTTCGGTAAAGCAAATCACCTACCTCGCAAAAGAGACTGTTTCCCAGTCATGAGAGGCATTTACTGTCTTACCGGGAAATCCACCTGTGAGGAGGGTTGGTACGGGGGTGGTGTTGATGGTGACGATTCGCTGACTACCGATTACGACCGCTATTCTTTCCTTTAGAGGCACCTTTAAAATGAGGTGCCACTGGGGTGAAGCAGCCCCCTGGGCGAGAGGTGTGTCTCTCCTCTGTAAAGCAGGAAGTCTCTTAGGAAAGCGGGGTGGAGAGGGGGCCATCAGGGCTCCCAGCCCACTGCCACGCTCCCAGGGACATCACGTTTAGGGGGCAGCGTGTACAGAGGTTGTCCATCTGGAAGTGGGTTCTCTTAAGAGGGCTACATGCCCCCAGGCGAGGGCACACCCCCAGTTGAAGGTCGCTGCGCTCAGCCAGTCTCGTGGATGAGGAAATAAGTTTATCCTGGGGGTGGGGGGGTGGGGTGGAATTGGGCGGAGCCGTGGAGCCGCAGGTTTGGGGGTATTGTGTTCAAAACAACATCCCTGCCCATGTGGTGGAGCCGCCTGCCCTGGAAACACGCTGTCATTCACTTAGGAAACCCAGGCAGGCCCGCCCTGGCCTTTTGTTTCCAAGCAACATCTTTGTAAACTGTTGTTACGGTAAGTTTTGTCGCCCTCTGCTGGCGTAAGTGGTGATTGCAGACTACTCTCCTACCCGCGAATCCTAGGCGTTTAGCACTGAAGACATTGGAGGTCACGCATCTGAGCCATGGGCGGTGTCACTCATCTGTGCAGAAAGTTGGCACAAACACGACAAAGCCTCTCGCTTCTGCACAGAGTCCCTTGTCTGAAATAACTCCTCAGACGGGTTTGCCCCGTGTCTTCCGACGGCTCGGACTGCCCGTAGGTGTGGGACGCGGCCTGACGGGGGGGGGGGGGCCTCGGGTTTGCCCACCGCGTCCCCGCTGAGGGTGAGGAGACCCTTGAGACTACTGTCGATGTGCTGTTTATTTCTCTCCACTCTGCACGCTCGGCTTGAGGAAACTGAATACTCTCCCCTGGCACTCGTCGCCCATTGAAAGTGGTGTCCTACCTTCTTAGTCCACGTGTCCATGTACTTCGAGCACCTTTCCTGTCTCAGCAAAGAGACGGAGGCCTGGACCCTGTGCCTGCAGACTCGTGGGGTCTCGGCTGTGGACTTGCAGTTGGTGCCTCGTAGGCCCACGTAGGCCCCCTGCACCTGCCAGAGTGACGGGTGGATGTTCCCAAGGGATGTTCCCTTCGTCCTTCATCCCTGTGCCTCAATCACTTCTCTTGGCCACTCCCTTCTAGAAATCCTTTATTCCCTTGCCTTCTATTTCCAGTGAATGATCCAAATTCTTCTTCTTTTTTTTGAAGTCGGCTTTTTTTTTTTCTGGCTTCCTTTTTTCCCTCTGAGCCCCAAACTATTAGATGTCCTCCGACATTTTATTCATAGACTATTTTCATCTTTAAAAATGTCAGCTCCCCTCCCTGCCACCTTCTATACAGATGCTCTCAAAGTCACATCTCCAGCCTGAACATCCCCCACGCCATTGTCCTCTGACTCCAGCTCCACGGGGCTGCTTTCCTTTGGAGCTTTTATGCCCTTTCAGCCCCAGCGTGGTTAAAGCAAAACCTGTGTCCTCCAGTCGTTGTTCCTGCGCGATTCACCTCTTTCCCTCATTGTCACTCCCCCTGTTCCGTTTACCCTGCCGGTCACTCCCACTCACCACTGGTTCTTCCTCTCCTTTGCCTCTCACGTCTGTCTGGCATCTGGGCCCTGCCGTGGGGTGTCTAGCCCTGGACATTCCTCACCATTTTCCTTGCTAAGGTTTTGGGCCCTGGTTTATGTCAGTCCATGCTTGTGGTCTTGCAGGGCCCTCCCGCGGGGTCTTCCTGCTCTCTTTGTGTCCTGTCTGCGTGGGTTTTAGAAATCCACCTCTCTAGAGATAGTGACTTCCACCCACAGGCTGGCCTTCTCTCACTCCCTGGATTCTGACCCTTTTAGAGCAGCTCAAGAGAACTCTTCCCGGCCTCGTGTCCTCTGGTCCCTGACAATCCAGAACACACTCGGTGTCGTCCCCTCTCCTCTGAGTCCTGGCACAAGTCCCCGTTTCTCTGTATAGAATGTTGTGCCTGTGTCACTCTCTCTGGAATTGCGTAGCCCACGGTTATGCTACAATGACCACAGGTCAGGCACTATCTTATGTCTCTTGTATTATGGTCTAGCTGTTCCATCTGTGTACTCTTCTTTGATTTTTGGCAAGCACCCCTCGTTCCTGCAAACTTGAGGTATGAACGGCGCTTGGCACGCACTCGAAGTTTTGGACATGCCTGTGGAGTTAGGCTGGTGGGACGGCAGGCACAGTTTTGAGTCAGAAGTTGGTGCTCACAGGCTCCCAGCCCTCAACGGTCTCTTTCCCAGTCATCAGGTTTCAGGGGGACTGTCCTGCCTGTTTGTTCAGTTGCAGATCCCCAGCGTGAAGGGCTTCGATTTCGCCAAGCAGCACCTGGGCCAGCACAACAAAGACGACATACTGATTATTCATGAGCCAGCTCCTCTGCCGGGACCTGTGAAGGACCACACCACGCCCTCTGAAAATGGAGACGTCCCGAGCCCCAAGGCCAAGGTCCCCTCCAGGAATGTCCGTCACCGAGGAAGGTTTGTGTTGGGCTTTCCGCCTTGTACTCGGTCGCAGAGCATGTTTCTGGGTTCCGTTGGTCAATTCGTAGTATCAGAAGGGCTGGCGGGGTGCACTGCCCGAGTCTGCAGCCTGGGAGACTGACCACAGCTTGCCCAAAGTCAGTGCGCCCGAGGGCCCTCACGCCACTCTAATGAACTCCCAAAGGGGGCCTTGAAGGTTATGAGTCACCGGCTGTCATGGTCTGGCGGTCCCCCTGTGACTTGATTAGGGACTGGCCAGCTCAAGGGTAATATTCTGGGGTGAGCATGCTTGGCCCTCTGGGAATGGTAGCAGAAATAACGCCTAAAAGGCGCATAGCCCATGATACACACCCATCATCGGCCTTGTCCTGGCCCATCGTGCCAGCGGGTGGCTGGGACTTCATCGCTCTGTCTGCAGGTGACCTTCATCATATTGTTCTGTCTCTGCTTGACTCTTCTCCGGCTGCCCTTTGTTGTCCCCTCGTGGGCTTGTTTGGGTGGACTCTGCCCCATGTCCTGCCGGTCCAGCTCCTCACTGCCGGTTCATTTCTACTCCGCCTGTCAGAGTAAGCACGTGGAGAACAGTTTGCTGAGCTCCGTCAAAGGCCTGGTTCAGAATCGGGCTTTTTTAAAGTTGCCTTTAGGTAATTGTGCAGTCACACTTTGGCTACGAAAGCCTCAAATCATCAGCCTTCCTTTGAGCCTTGATATTCTCACTCCTGATTTTCTACTAAAAGGAAAAAAAAGCGTGTGATCATACCAGTATTTGAAGCGATGTTATAATTTCTGACATGAGAAAACCTGCCCTGGGGTTCTGGCCTCATTTTAAGAATTTAATGGCTATTAGAACATGGTCTTTACAAAAGAAATTGCATTATGGAGAGAGATGTTATTTGCTTAATTATCCTGCAGGCTCAGCATTCACCACCTAATCGTTCAGGATTACTGCCTGTGCTAGTAGTACAATTTCGCGAGGTCTTTGTTTTCTTCCCTGGTTGTCTTATTCTAAACATTTAGTCACGACCTCTCGGTGGCCTGCGTGGATACTCTGATATTTTAGCGTCCCCCATGGGCACCAGAATGTGCTGGGCTTTCACACTGCTGTTTAAGCTGGCAGAAAGCACCCAGAGGAGGCTTGCTCACCGATGAGGACGTTTCCTAGCCCAGTGCCCTCTGGCTTCCATGCTCTTTGGATGCGGAAGCAAATCTCGGTAGCGATCGTTGCCTTTGTGTTGGCTTCTTCCGAAGACCTGGATGGAGTTCTGTGGGGTGACTGCAGAGTGCCTCCTGCTTCCTAGAGATTCTGCAGACCCAGATAACCCTGATCCAGGCTTGAACTCCAGACCCAGATGGCCAGGCAGGCCAGGGCCCTGGTAGTTGGGGGACTGTCCCCTATCCTGGCTCCTAGTGTCCTAGCATTGGTTGAAATGCAGCCCGTGGAGCTATTTCCTAAACTGCTACCCTGTCTTCCAGAGGTAACTAAGTGCAATTCATGTCCTTGAAGATGCTGTATCACAAAATCATTATGGGGGATTGTCTAATTTCTACTAGTTATACCTGGAAGCCTGACTTCCACATCCAGGTGACCGTGACCTTTCTCCCCCTTTTCTTTGTTCTTCCTAATGCTTCCATCTGTCTTGTGTCTGCAGAATTTCGCCCTCGGATGCCGACTCTACCGTAAGCGAAGAGTCCAGCGAGAGGGAAGCAGGAGAGAAGGCACCAGGTGCAGCGAATGATGGCAAGTCCCACAGAGCCCCGCACAGTGGTCTGACGGGGAGAGCGGCCTCCTCGCTCTCCACATTCCAAGTGGTTGTTACCAGGTTGCAGGAGGCGAGGGGTTTAGATTTTTCAAATGCTGAACTTGAAAGAATGATCTGTGCAGTGGAATATTCATTATCTCAGCATCGATGGTCACTGTCTAGCATGGTGCTGGTGTCTGGGTCAAGGCAGGGCAGCGGTTTGGGGGCTAGTGGGGGTGAGAGGTGCTGGGGCTGGAGGTTGGGGATTCATAGAGGTAGGTTTCGAGGCTCGTAGCCCCCACGTTCCACTCTTGTTTCGAGTTCTAACAATTTTCCTCCCTGAGGGATAAGGAAGAATCGAACTAAAACCCGAGCCCCAAAAGCCGCCTCCAGGATTCTGCGGCCTCCTTAGCGTCCACGTCAAGGGCTTCACAGCTGCCAGAAAGCTATGTGTTTGTCATAGGTCCCAGCGTGTTCTGTCTGGCCCTAGGTCTTCCTTCTAGTTCATGGTGATCACGGGGTAGCACATTTGTATCTGTAGTCAGATGCTGTAGCTTCTTGGGCCAGGTCTTCACTCCCATTCTAAATGGCATTCCCGTGACCCTCCTGCCCAGTAAAAAAGCAGAGCTCATGGGTCTTGCTAGACTTGGGGACATTTTCTGGTGTGATGCCAGGTAGCTGGGTTTCGGTTTCATTGATTCTGTTCAACAGAAGTGCTAGGGTAGCTCTTGTGTTTGCTGGAGCGCTATTGATGTTTCAGTAACGCAAAGAAAATTGGGGTGCCTGGGGAGATGATTTTTAATAGTGATGTTTCTGCTTACATTTTTCACTACCTATTTCTGTGTATGAAAATGCAGTACAGAGTGAGCCGTATTGTAGAAACGAACAGATTCGGGACAGAAGCCAGAGGGCCCGTTCTGACACGGTCGTGCGTGTGACCTTCCAAGTAGGTCCCGTGGCCTTCGGGCACCTGTAGGACTAATCTAGCCGAGTTCTGAGATCCCTTTCCAGCTCCTTTCAGGTGTTCCATGTTGATGTTAAAAAAAATACCCTCTTAGTGTAAAGGGAAGAGTTTTTTCCCTTTGGATCCCATTTCACAGAATCTTAAATGTCCCTTAGCACCATGGTGACAGGTGCACTATTTCAGGTAGAAAGGATTAACATCGAATTTTGATCCTGGGGAAGGAATATTTGAAAAAAAAGGAATCAGCTCTGGAGTTTCTCGGGTTCTTTGTTTACCCGAGAAAATCTTGCATTTAGTTCCCACATTTAACTCCTTACCGATAGGGTTACAGCAAGGATATTCTACGTGGTGAGCAAAAATCAAGTGTCACTGTCAACGTGTCTTCAAAATCCCCGTAGTGAGCATGCCAGCTTGGGGACCGAGAGGTGACAGGGAAAGGAGGCAGGTGGATTAGATGTTCTTGTGAGGATGAGCAGCTCACACGTCACTATTACGATTTGAAGGCACAACCGGAAACCACACATTTTTTCCACGTTTTAGAAAGATGGTTTTCTCACTGTAAATATCAGTTCATCTTTTAAAAATATTCCTCACCCAAGGATATGTTTATTGATCTTAGGGAGAGGAGGAAGAGAGAGAGAGAGAGCTGCATCGATGTCAGAGAGAAACATGGGTCGGCCACCTCCCGGAACCCGCGGCCTTGTGGTGCCCGGGTCGGCGCTCCAGCCACCTGAGCCCTGGCCAGGGCTGCACCGACTCACTTTTAAATCTTTGTTTGCTTCCCTCAAGCTGCAGTGCTGCCGTACAGCTGTTGCATTGCTTGCCTAGAACTTAACTAAATGCCCTGTAAAACGATTCTGAGTTTATAATCACAGCTTTTGAGTTACTTTCCACCACAACTCACACGAAAACCCTCCTGCTGTAAGTCCTGATGAATTACAAATTAACGGAGGCAGGAGGTTGCTGGAGGCCGTCCTGGGACCCTGGTCCACGATGCCCTGGACCAATGCGCCCTCTCCCCACAGCGGGTGGCAAGGCTGCCGGTGACTGTCACAATCACCTGGCGTTTTCGGGGTGCATCTTGGGTTGGAAGCGCTGCGAGGACTTTTATTTCGGTTTCGATCAGTTCGAGGTTGTACCTTGTTCCCTTCCCAGCTGACCGTGTTTGGGAGCTGGCTAGACCGAGATGCATATGCTGACACGGTCCCCAGACCCTGTGAGAGGACTCGCTCAGATGTCACCGTGTTCCGTCATTGCCGTTTTAGAATGAGTCACATCAGCACCACTCGCTGGGAAGAAAGGGAGGTGGGAGGAGGGACACGCCCGCCCCGCGTGAAGGCTGGATCCATCTGCCGCTGCCGTGGCCGGTGGAATGACTCCGCTCCCCTTGTACCGGGCGTACGCCGAGCGGGGCTTTCTCTTTGCTCTCTGTAGGGTGCGCGTGAGCAAGGGGGTGGTTTTCTTAAGTACCTAGAACTTCATTCATGTGAATTCCACAGATTCCAGATTCTAGACTGCCACGTGAGGAACCAGCCGCCACCTTCGTCACTCGCCATGTACTAAAGAGCTTGCAAAGCAAATTAAATTCTTTGACACGATAGCAGGGCGGCTCTTCTGACTGCGTGTAACACCAAAGTTTTTCAAGTAATTGGGGAGCATCTGGGCATTTATGAAATGATTGAGATCATAAATTATAATTCTTACCTTGTTATTAAGGCAGATTCCCAGAGGCCTCTTGGAGGTGAAATTTTATGAACTTAGTTGGGGTGACAAGGCGTTTAGTTAGTCATCCATTCAGCCCATGTTGACCAAGTGCCTGTGATGGGTGAGGTGCTGGGACAGGGTGAAGAAGGGGTGCATGTGGCCCCTGCCTCACAGGATATGAATGTGGGTCACAGCCATTAACAATAAGGCAGTGTGACTGTATTACTTACCTGCAGATGATGAAATAATGTTTCTTTTAAAGTGTTCTATTGCTTGTGCATTTCAGTAATTCAGATTACCTTTTCCTCTGTCCTTCTCCTTTGTTGACAATATCCTGTAATTTTATCATATTCTTTGTTTTATTATATTTCAAGAGAAAGAGGTTTTAATCCAAAGTCCCAACTTGCCTTGAGGCGGGATTCACACAGCGTTAATCTCTGTGTATCCATTTTTTTTTCTGTTGGCTGGTGTTATACAGGTAGTTTTTTAAAAAAATGTGCAATGCATAGTAAATAATAAAAATACATAAATATGTATTATATAAAAACTGGGGTGTGTGTATACATGTACACATACATCCATACCTAGGACAAATATGTAATATACGTACATATGTACCAAATACATAAAGTGTATATTACATGTATATGACAGATAACCCCTCTTTTCAGCCCTGTAGAAGGGCTGGGCCCTGGGCAGTTTTCTGTGCCTTCCCTCCTCCGGTTGCAGTTGGTGAATTATAGAGCGAGGATCTGTGACCGCAGCTAGGAGGTGGGGTAGGGCATGGGCAAGAGGCAGTCCCAGCCTTGCAGCTTCCAGTCCCCCGAGGGCAGACAGCACAGGGGGAGGGGCCTTCCTTCCTTCCTTCCTTTGCCTGCTTTGTGCCTCAGCCACTTGGAGCCCTCTGCCTCCCTGATTTTTTTACTGTCCTGGAGGAAAGGGACCTCACCTTTGGGTGTCTTTTGCTTAGTGGGCTGCCCTTTGTGACATTTGCTGGCACTTGTAAGTTTGGGTTAGCGAGGCCAGCCTATCTGGTGAAGCTAATGATCTCCTTTTAGGCCCTGTGCCTGCAATTTGAGAAGTTGTCAGTCGATGCATGGTGGAGCCCGGCCTCTAGCATCCAGCACCGCACAGCCAGGCAGGGGAGGAAAGCCTAATTCAGACAGCTGCGCCTCCTCGCTGAGAGAGACCGTGTTCATTCACAGCTATACACATCATTTCCAGTTGCTCGGGGCAACAGATGAATGTAATTCAGGTGGAGAGGAAATGCGAAGACTTCCGTAGCATCGATGTGCATTTCTTATATCAAATATCAGCTGTTATTTCTTACTGCTTTGCTCAGTTCTGTTGTTTTTTTTTACACTGAGGAGACACCTTCATAATTCTGAGTTACGTTTGAGGTTTCAAACCTCAGGATTTTGTCTGAAAACGGTCTCTGCATGCTCTCACTCCTTGTCTTCTTAGCCTGTGATCTGTTTAATTTAAAGCAGTGTCCAGAGGGCCCGGAGGTGACTGTGGCTTCTCAGAGGGACGTCAGTGATCTCAGGCCGTCTCACTAGCTCTGTAGGGGGTCTTTCATCTCTTCACTTCCCTTCATCTCTCTCTTTCCCCCCCATCTCTTTTTTGCCTCCTTAAAATGAAAGTTCATTAGGATTACTTCCACTTTAAAAGTAATACTCATTAGAGAAAATCCTTATTACAGAAAATCTAAGAAATTGGAGAAAATCACCCATTATACTAAGATTTAGTCTGTAACATTTTGTTTATTTTAAAATTTATTGATTTTTTTTTCTAGAGAGAGAGGGAGGGAGAGAGAGAAGAAATGGTGTGTTGTCCCATTTATCTGTGCATTCATTGGTTGATTTTTGTATGTGTCCTGACTAGGGATCGAGCCTGCAACCTTGCTGTTTGGAGATGATACTCCAGTCAACTGAGCCACCCGGCCAGGACTGTTATCATTTTAAATAGTTTCTTCTCTATCTTTTTTTCTATGCATTTAATTTTTTTTTGTCTTTTTTTTTTGCAGTCCTGATTGCTTTAAAAATTCATTGCGGTAAAATATACACGCCATAAAGTTACTCTATTAATCATTTTAAAAAATTAATTTATTTTTAAAAAATGTCCCTTTGTCACCGTTTTTTAGCATACTCTCCATCTCTTTGTAAAGTGGGAATGGCTTCCCTCCGGGCAGCAGCTTTTTCTTCTCACGCCTCTTCAACTCCGTTTTCTTTCTGCATCAGATCAGAAAGCCCAGAAATGCCCGTTGTTAATCAGCACACGCCCTCTGTCCACAGTCCTATCATCTTTAGCGTAATTGCCTTGGCAACTGAATTTGTCTCATTCCAAATGGGAGTGGAGGCTCAGAGCTGCTCTAAGTTCTTCAAATTGCAGTGGACTGAGCGACTTCAGGTTCCTTCTGCCCTTTACCCTTTCTTACTGAAGATTTTGAAATCCCTATTTTTAGATGGAATGGCCATCTTTGGCACAAAGTGTCCTCATGATTTTCATTTCTTTTCTAATGATGTTTGGAACTTTTAATGAGGCTGAAGGAGAGGATATTGAGCCCGGATAGTTTAAGCTCCAGTAGGCACATTTTAAATCCTCAGCCACAAAGTAGGGATTGTGTTTTTGGTTGGAGGCCCATCTGTGGATTCTTTAAGAATTAATCCACAATTTTGATTATTTCTTTTTTTAAAAAGATTTAATTTTAGAGAGAGGGGAAGGGCGGGAGAAGAAGAGGGAGAGAAATATTGATGTGCAAGAGAAACATCGATTGGTTGCTTCTTGCATACCCCCAACCAGGGACCTGGCCCACAACCCAGGCACGTGCCTTGACCGGGAATCGAACCAGTGACCTTTTGGTTTGCAGTTCAACACCCAACCTGTTGAGCCACACCTGTCATGGCTCACTTGCTCTTTCTTTTTTTTTTTTTTAAAGATTTTATGTATTCATTTTTAGACAGAGGGGAAGGGAGGGAGAACGAGAGGGAAAGAAACATCAATGCGTGATTGCCTCTCACTTGGACCCCACTGGGGACCTGGCCCGCAACTCAGGCATGTGCCCTGACTGGAAATCGAACCGGAGACCCTCTGGTTCGCAGCCCGCGCTCAATCCACTGAGCCACACCAGCCAGGCAGCTCACTTGCTCTTTCTTTAGGATGACTTTATGTGTTTATTTTCCGGCTTTTCCCTCTGTTCCAGGGCCGCCACCACCCAGCTCTGGGAATGAGCAACACTCTTCCGCCTCTATCTTCGAGCACGTGGACAGGATCTCCCGCTCCTCAGAGGCCAGTCGGCGGGTCCCCAGTAAGATCCAGCTGATCGCCATGCAGCCGATCCCCGCACCTCCAGTTCACCACCCCGTGCTGGCCGACCGAGTGGCAGAGACCAACAAAATTAACAAAGAGGTATTTGTTTTTATTAAAAAGCACATAAATACAAAAGTTCCCATGCTGGTTTGGTTAGCGCTTAACCGTTTGAGTCCCAAGCAGCGCGATTGCGCTGCTGACAATACCCCCTGGGACTCAAACGGTTAAAAATGAGTGGAAGTTAAAGTGTCAAAAGATTGCAAAAGGTATGAGGTGCTGACAGGTATTTTTAATTTTAAATTCAAAATTATATCCCCCCCCGCTTTTTTTTTTTTTAGCTCAGATACTGTTCAGGGACACTGTTAGGTGCACTGGCAGATGAGCAGAAAAGGGACTCGAGACTGCTATCCTTAGAAGTCGCGCTTTGCCCTGTGGCTGGTTTCGGGAACTTGAATTTCTGAAAGATTCCCATCATTTGCAGAACAGAGTGACTCGCTGTGCTGAAACTGTGCAGACAATATGATTTATGCTGAATATCTGCTCTCTTTCTGAGAGCTTGGAATTTTGTACAGGCCAGGCAGAGGGTGCCTTTGTGCCCTTGAAAACCCTGAGCGTTGAGTCTGACGAGCTTCCCTGGTGGACAGGATTTCCCCCATGTTGTCACAGCTCATTGCTGGAGGAATTAAGCACGTCCTGTGTGATCCCACTGGGAGAGGGCTCTGGGAAGCTCATGCCTGGTTTCCCTTTGCTGACTTTGCTTTGTATCCATTTGCTGTAATAACTGGGGTTAAAGGCTGAGTCCTGTGAGTTTCCCTAGTGAATCACTGAACTTGGGGTGGTCTTGGAACCATATAGACTTTGTGATGCCTCACAGATCTGCCCTGGCTCCAAAGACCTAGATAATTCCTAGCAAAACCCTCTTCCTATGAATCCTGGAAGAGAGTGAGTTGGATCTGCTTCCCTCCTAAGATGCTGGGAACCAGAAGGCCAGGCCAGGTCACTGTTAACTTGAACTTGAGAGATTTGACCTGGGCTGGACAACAAGTGGAGTGAATGCTGTTTAGGAATGCATGTAAGGCAGCTTCATGCCTGTCGGTGCCCCGCCTTTAAGAAACACCGGCTGCTGTTTGAGTTCTGCCGGGTCGAAGTCATCAGACATTGGTGCAGTTGAGCCCCCAGTTCCCCTCTGAAGTGATCTTACAGAAGTCTCATCGTTAGAGTTCTCCTAGCCAAGGAAGTGACCACAGTACCTGTGCCATGGGTTCAGGGAGGTGAGTGCTGTGCCTTCTTGCCAGTGCTCAGGAGCCCCAACCCCGTGTGGCCCAGTCCTAGCCTGGACCAGCCTCTGTCAGTCTCTTGTTGTGTGTGCTCTGTACCCGCCTTCTGTAAACTCCCAGGAGTGGGTTCTCCACCTGGTGAAAGAAGGAAGCGAATGAGCTCACCAGGCCTGTGGCCTCCAACTTGGTAGCAAACATCTCCATTTTTTCTTCTGCCTTTTTAAAGGCAGCATGTGATGCATATGTGTGCCTATAGGTAATAGAGATTAGTTATAAAGCATAAATAATGTACTCAAAACCCAACTTAAAAACTAGAGCATTATTAATACTGTTGCACCGACCTGTATCCTTTAGACATCTAAGTTGAAATTTTAAAAATGAAGTAGAACGAACTCTTTTAAAAAAAAAAAAAAAAGATTTTATTTATTTATTTTTAGCAAGAGGGGAAGGGAAGGAGAAAGAGGGAGAGAGAAACATTGATTGGGTGCATTTTGTGTGCGTCCCAACTGGGATTGGAACCCACAACCTGGGCCTGTGCTCTGACTGGAATTGAACTGGTGACTTCTGCTTTGTGGGTGGGATGTCGCCCAACCCACTGAGCCACACTGGTCAGGACTAAATCGAAGTGTTTTCTTAGCAGGAGGTTCTGGTGCAAATTCCTAGCATGTCTAGGTTCTCCCGTGAGGACTGCATGTATTTCAAAGAACAGTTAGATCCTGATAGAGTAAGAGGGGTTTTCTGAATTCTCCTGCTGCTGAGTTACTGTGACCCTCATGGCAACCGACTGTCCTTTTCAAACAGTCTCCAAGAAACATGTGGCTTTGGGTCCACTGTGGCACAGCCAGGAACGTCCTGTTTCGTCTTGGCCGACAATTCTGCTCTCTCCTCCCAGTCAGGTTCCTAGGCTGCACTGCACCGCAGCACAGCGGACCAGCCCCGCATCCGGTCACCTCACTGCCCCCGGGCATTCACCCACTTCCCTGCTCCTGGCCCCCTGCCCTGTGGTGCCAGCATTGCACACCCTCTCTCCCCACTCCCTCCCCCTCTTTGGATCCTACACGCTCTTCGACACCTAGCTCAGGCCCCACAGAGCCAGGGGTGATGTGTATTCCATACACATGGGTTGGGTCACAGGTCAGAGGGCTTGTTTGGGTGACACCAGATAATTATCAGCAAATGTGCATTCTGCCGTGCGGTGCACGTAACCTCTTTGAACCTGTCTTAATTTAAAAGCCTCTGAAGTAGTGATTATTGGGTGTGGAAAACATGTATTGTTTTTCTCAGGGCATATTATATCTAGTCATTAGTGACCCTCATTATCGTCCAAGTTGTCACTGCCCATCTCCCAGGTTTGAGTTATCTTTGCTGGCTTTGGGGCTGAGTACCACGGCTTCCCCCTCACACATACCTGGCGAGTTTGGGGTTACAGCACCTACGGGAGTTCCCCTACATCCTGTGTGGGTGTGCCTGCCCATGTCACCCGCTTTGGGGCCTCGTAGGAGCCTAGGACAGCCGACCAGGGGTCAAGGAAGGTGGCAGGAAGGCCTTCCCAAAATGCTGTCAGAGCCTGGGTCCCCGAGACCCTCGGGCACATCCCTTTTGTCTGGTCCTCCCATCTCGCCCCCGCAGATTCAGACGGCGCTGCGGCACAAGTCAGAGATTGAGCACCACCGCAACAAGATCCGGCTCCGTGCCAAGCGCCGCGGCCACTACGAGTTCCCGGTGGTGGACGACCTGTCTTCGGGTGACACGCGGGAGCGACACCGAGTGTACCGCAGGGCGCAGATGCAGATCGACAAGATCCTGGACCCCACGGCCAGCGTGCCCTCCGTGTTCATAGAGCCCAGGAAGAGGTGGGGCCCCCGGGCAGAGCCAGGCGGCCCCTGCTGTCAGGGGCGGCAGGCGGGCCCGCCCATTTTTAAGGGAAAAGTCTCAGAAAACGAGGCAAAGAAGGCGGTGTAGACTAGTGGGGTGACTTTGACCCTGCACCGGCCGCCACCTGTGTGCAGAAGGGCTGCTTTCATTCTCCTGCCTGGACCTCCTGGCCTCAGAGGGATGCCCTGGGTTAATGTCTCCTGGAAGTCAGCATTCTGAAATGCCGGCCACCCTTCCCCTCCTAGACCCGCCTCTCCCCGGCTTCCTGGGCACCCCCATCTCCTCTCAGCCGGCTCACCCCCAGTATCCTCACCTCCCAGGCCGGTCACCCAGGTCGGTGCGGGTGTGTGTCTCACTTCCTGCCCCACAGCCACCCTCACAGTTTTGGGTCTCTCCGTCCCGTTTGCCTCTCAGGCTCCTGCCCCCGAACACGTGCATTTTCTTAAACACTGTTCTCGGTTGTATGTTTTCTCCACTCAAAACCCGTGCTAGTTCCATGTGCGACCTGTGCACCTGTAGAGTGGGCGGGGCCCACCTGTCCACCACACAGCGGTGTAGTCAGACCTGCCACTCTGCTAGCCGGTGGCCTGTCCCTCCCTGTCTGCAGACGCTATTTGCTCTTCAGCACCCAGCTCAGGCCCCGTGTAGCCAGCGATGCGTCGGTAGCTCAGACGACCGTGCCTGCCTCTGCGTGTCTGAATAAGCACCATCGTGAGCACGTGCTGCCTTGGCTGTTCTCTGTTGCTCCTTGTGCACTCCTGTAGTCTGCCCAGGTAGACAGTGAGCTTCCTTGGCGCCGAGACTGTGTCTCACGCGTTGTCTTCATCCCGTGGGCTGTTTACTCCAGCAGCCAGCACGTCATGGGTGCTTGGAAAATGCTTAGTGTGGAGTTGATAGGACAGTGGCTGGAAGGGTTGTTTCCTATGAAGGAAACCTCTTTTTTTTCTCCCTGGGCAGCTCGAGGATCAAACGTTCTCCTAAGCCACGCCGGAAACAACAGGTCAACGGCTGCCCTGGAGATGCTGAGAAGGACAGGCTCATCACCACAGACAGCGACGGCACTTATAAAAGGCCCCCCGGCGTCCACAACTCTGCCTACATCGGTTGCCCAGTGCGTAACGCTGCCCCTTCCTCCTGGAATCAGAGTTGGGTGGCTCTTTGGGAGGGAACAGTGCTGTTCCGTGTGGTGGTGCCCCAGGGCCAGCTGGGTGGGGAGGCGTGTGGGGTTGGGGGGGAGCGTGCTGCTTGATGGAGCGGGGACTTAGGTTATATAAGCCAGGGGGCTGCTGGGTGAGCCCTCGGGCAACATACCCCACGATTTTCCTTCCTGTATGTGAGCCTTCTCCTAGGGTTCAGCGTGGGCACTCTTCAAGGTTAATTAGAACACAGAGAAAACCATCTGGAAAGTGGTTTTTGTTGTTGTTGTTGTTTTTTCATCCCCCAGGTCAGAGCGTTGTTTGGGTTTTGTGGTGATTGGAGGGGTATTTAGGGTTTTGTCCCTCCCTTCTGTTTCTGGAGTGCTAAGCAGGTATTGTATTTGCTAATAACATGTATATTTTATTTTGCTGGGAGAAAGAGCTTCCTGGAAGTTAAGAAATGGGGCATTAAACATTTCTTTCAAACAGAAAGGGCACAGACCCAGTTGCTTCAAGTGTGAAGGGCAGACGTTGATAGCAGAGGATACACATAGACCCCATTGAGTAGGGAAGAAAGGGCTGGCTGCCCCCAGGGGCTGTGGGAAGTACAGACACAAAGGCTCCGGGACAGGCAGTACCAGAGGTGGACGCCTGCAGCCTGGCGCTGGGTGGGCCCCGTCCTGTCGCACTAGACAGACGCCCCTCCCTGCCCCGGAGGCCAGCTCCTCTGGCCACCCTTGTTAGAGGGAAATGAGCAAAGGCACCTCCTTAGAGAAGGGGGTACGCAGTCCCGTTAGGCAGAACTTATGCAGCCAGCCCTATGTTTGCGTTTCACACTTTGACTCCTGAATCACACTGATAACTAACAATGCCAGACACGAAATGTGCCCAACATCAACTCTAGCGGAAACATGAGCACCTGAAAGAACCAGTCCTTTCCTTGGGAGGTTATGTATTTCCAGAGCCCTCGAGATGGACCAGGCCCCTCATCCCTGCTCCTGAGGGCTGGAGCGTGTCCAGGGAGCTGGGGTCAGCCGTCTCCTTTGCTCCTCAGCAGACGGAATGGAGTAGCGTCTGTGCCCTGGGAGTGACTCCCTGAGGTCTGGGAGCCATCGCCGGCAGTTCTTACAGTAGATGGCGTCCTTGTGCCGCTGGGTTTGACAGGCGGTTGCCCAGCGTCTTCGGTGTTCTGTTTGACCTTGGGGAGGACATCTTCTTGGGCCCCCAAGAGAGCCCTGCCGTGAAGCTCACAGACAGAGGAAGGGGGAACCTAACCTCCCCCCTCCCCGCCCCCCAGCCACTTCCCGAACCAGCAGGGCTCACTCTCTCAAAGGAGTGCAGTGTGTAAGGGAGCGTTTTCAGTCCCTGTGTCTTTTTGTTTTTTAGTGCCCCGAGTGCCATCACCCAGAGCCTGGGGCACGTGCAGGGAATGGCCTGTCCTCCCTTGTTCCCTCCCTCTTGCCTTCACCCACGACTCTAATCAGGCCTCTTTCCTGGTGGCCCGGCCCACCCTTTTTCTCCTGGCCTTTTTTTTTTTCCTTCAGAAAGCACAGGTTTCTCCTTCAGCAGGTAGAAAGAAGCCCTTCCCTGGAGTTCGCCACCTCATCTCCAATGGCTCTATTTTTTCAAAGATTCACTAAAAGGAAAATCTTCCTCAGTGGACTTACTTTCTCTCCCTAAAAATTCTGAAACACATTATTTTCAAAGACGATGGCTTTCTCAGAACTCACTTTCTCTTGGGTAGCAGTTCATCTTCAGGATTGTACTAGACATACGTGTTTTTGCATTATTTTGAGTTTTTTCACTTTCCCCCTCAAAATATCATCTCCTTGAAAAGCTCTGTTCTCCTAAAATGAAAAAAATATTCCCAGATTCCTTATGACTAAGGTTACTGTTATAACTCAAGCCTAGGCAAATGATGGCCCTCAGGCCACATCCAGCCAGCTGCCTGTTTTTGTAAATAAAGCTTGATTGGAACACAGCCATGCCTGTTCATATGCATGTTATCTGTGGCTGCTCTTGCAACCAGGGTAGAGGTGAGGTAGTTGCAGCAGACACTATATAATTCAGAAAGCCTAAAATACTCACTGTCTGACCCTTTCCGGAACAAGTTTGTCATACAATTTATGACAATTCATCATTCCGGCCGGACCCTTGTGAGAGTGAACGGAAACACTGTTAATTATTGGACTGGGACAGTAGGCATAAGCTGAGATCGTTCTGGGCCAACCAGGGGGTGTGATCACTCTCTTATAACACCCACAAAATAGGCCCCAGAACACATCGTCTCTGGTGACTGAAGGTAAAAAAAAGCTCATGTATGTTTCTGAAGAGTGACAGATGAACATCTATCTCGTGCAGAGGAAACAGACTGAGTATTACAGAGTTATCAGACCGCGATTTAGGAGACTGGAATTCAAATTCCAGCTGGGGACTCGGAGAAGTAGCCACTTATGTGGCTTGCCGTTTTTCATTTTTTATGAAGTACTACCTGCATGTGGAGTGCTGGGCTAGGTGCTGAGATGTAGAACATGAAGACAGCCTGTCTTGGGCTGCAGGTTCTGAGTCTCACGTGTGAAATGAGGAGGCAACAAGGAGAAAGGACAGGAGGCTCCAACACCGTGGCTGCGTGGCCCTGGGCCTCCTTGGCAAGATTCGTGGGGCCAGTGGCACCCAAGGGAACTTTCCTTCCCACCATCAGAACATATGTCTCTTGCAATAAAAGTTAAAGCTTCTCTAAAGTTAGGGACGCCAAGGGTGAGATTGGCGGTGGCTATAGCTCTGTACTCTCCCTGGGTGGGGGGTGTAAGATTCCCATCCCCGCCCCCCAGTGGAATCCCAGTTTGGGCTCCTGTAGGTGGCCACACAATCCGCTTCCTTGTGATGCAGCTACCTTGTCAGCCACTGGAACCACCCCCAGGAACATCACCTCTGTCTCGGGAGAGACCCTCTTACTTAGCAGTAGGATGTGCTCCCAGACACGCTTTTCCATTTCTCCACCGGGACCTGTTGGCTGGTGGCACGCTGCTGACCACACGTTTCTGAACCAGCTGCTCCTCCCGGAAAACCAGCAGTGGGGGAAGGGCTGGCCTGCGGGCTTTCTGTCCACCTCAAAAGAAAAGGAACAGAGAGTTCATTCAGTGCTGTGTCGTAAACCAGGGATCCCCTTTGGGGCCCGGAATCCTGGCTTGGATTTCCTAGATGACACTTGTCACTTAATAGAACCTTTGCTGGGATGTTGCAGTTGTGGCAAAACAGATATACAGGACCAAGGCAGGGGAAGCACCTGCCCTGTCTCAGGTGGGCAGTCGGAGCCTCAGATTCTGCCAGGAGAGTCCAGAAATCTGAGTTTGAATATGGAATTTTCAGATTTTTACAATTAGTGGCTAAGTATATTTTTAAAAACTCTGTGTGGGCCAAGAAAAATAGGTCTGTGGGCTGTTCGTGGGTTTGCCAGGTGGTAGAACGGTTTTCTCTCTGTTCGGAGTTCAGCGGCTGTTGCCCTGAAGCGTTTGGCGCTGGCGTGGGTAATACCTGATCATCTCTTGGACAGGCCGTAGTCATTAGGAAGCGTTTTCCAGACCGTTGGCTCAGAGTAAGGATGTGGCTGTGGAATATGCTTTTCTTGGTGAGAGACTCACTGATCCAGATTGGGGAATGTCTCCCTTGGGCCCTTCAGCAGGGTGATCCAGCCAGCTGAGTCCAGCCATGGACCAGCAGGGCGAGCAGGGCATTGTGGGTAAAAGACATCCTCTCTCCCTCACAGAGGGCCCAGGGGCACCAGCCCGTCCTGCAGAACCTCTTCTTTCTTCATTGTCTGTTGGTGTGACCGGGACGTTTGGGCGTCTGGAACCACCGAGTCCTGAAAGGCCTCTTTCTCCGTTGGTCCCCTGCTTTGTCTCTGACGGTTTATCTAACTGTGCACGATGACAACATTTTGCTCATAAGGAAGTATCAGAAGATTAAAAAATAAACAACCACCCTAACTGTTACTTACACCCTTGCCTCTTAGACAGTGGGCACGGAAGATAAGTTAATCCTTTCTTGATGGGTCATGCTACCCAGAGATACTTCCATTTTAAAGACAGTTTCTGAATAATAATGACTATTTATTGCTGTAAACTGTCGCCATAATAGGTATTCACATTATTTACTCACACAGTTGAAATGAGGTGGCGACTTTGAACTCTGTTGGG
Source organism: Macrotus californicus (assembly GCA_007922815.1). Taxonomy (NCBI): domain Eukaryota; kingdom Metazoa; phylum Chordata; class Mammalia; order Chiroptera; family Phyllostomidae; genus Macrotus; species Macrotus californicus. The sequence goes on along the minus strand of VMDR010012175.1, from coordinate 6,642 downwards.
GGTGTGTAGGGCTCTTTTTTCCTGCTGTTAATAGTCAGCGGCCTGCTGTAATTTTTGGTTTCTGTGTCTGTGGAAAGTTGACTAGGTACTGTAGGAAGTAGACTCTGAGACATCAGTTTTGGTTACTTAGGGGCTCTCAATAGAAATGTATGCTTCCAGGTACTGAAATGCATTTCACATAGTTGCATGAGTTTTGCCGGACAAATGATTATCTACTGTTTTTCTTTTTTCCCCTGTCTTCCTGATTCAGACTTTTTTTGCACCCTTGCGAGGTAACACGCTTTCCTCAGCTGTCATCTTAAAAATAGTTACGGGAAACCTTTCCCTCCGTGTTGGTGAAAATCGCTCAATTCCATTCTGGCCCTGGAGAGAGCTTTGTTTTCAGGTTGCCATGACTCACGTGTGTCTGATCCTCCCTTCCTTTGCTGTGTCCCCGCTGTAGTCTGACCCCGACCTCCCGGCAGACGTGCAGACGCCCTCTTCTGCTGAGCTGGGCCGCTACCCAGGCCTGCCCTTCCCGGCCCCCCAGTACGTCCCGCCCCAGCCGTCCATCGAGGAGGCGCGCCAGACCATGCACTCCCTCCTGGATGACGCTTTCGCCCTGGTGGCCCCCAGCAGCCAGCCCGCCAGTGCCGCAGCTGCAGGCTCCGGAGTCCCAGCCGGCCTGCCTGTGAACAGCACCCCTTCCCGGGAAGAGAGACGAGCCACCCAGTGGGGGTCCTTCTACAGCCCAGCTCAGACGGCCAACAACCCATGCAGCGTGAGTATGGGCCTTCTAGCACTCTCTAGTCTGGAGCTTTGTAGATTCTTCCCCTCGAAGTCCTTCCACTGCATTAAACACCAGGTGGAGCCACCGCCGTCCCACACCAGGATTATGGGGAGAACTGCCTGTTGTCTCCCTGCCTCTGGTCTTGAATCTGGGATGTCGGGTGGTGGCTGACTAGTAAAATGCTGTTTATTGTTGTTGACCGGGCCAGTGTGCTGAGAGGCCAACACAAGATGAATCCTCTGGGTGGCAGGAGGTCTTGTGTTGGTTACGAGTGTACAGCATAGTGGTTAGGCAATCACACACTTTACAATGTGTTCCCTGTGATATTTTCAGTGCCCACCTGGTACCACACATAGTTATTACGGTATTATTGATTATAATGCCTGTGCCGTCCATCTCCAGGACTATTCTGTAACTACCAATCTGTACTTCTCAGTCCCTTCACCTTTCCCCCCAGTCCCCCAGCCTCCTTCCCCTCTGGCGACTGTCAGTTTGTTTCCGTATCTATGAGTCTGTTTCTGTTTTGTTTGTTCGTTTATATTGTTCATCGGGTTGCACCTGTAAGTGAGATCCTATGGCATCTGTCTTTCTCTGTCTGGCTTATTTCACTGACCCTAATACCCTCTAGGTCCATCTATGCTGTGGAAAATGGTAAGATTTCATTCTTTTTTATAGCCAAGTGATATTCCACTGTGCATATGTTTCATGGCTTTTTTATCCACTCATCTACTGATGGGCACTTGGGCTGCTTCCATGTCTTGGCTACTGTAAGTAACGCTGCAGTGAACGTAGGGATGCTTGTGTTCTTGTGAGTTAGTGCTTTGAGTTCTCACTTTCTGACTTGAACTTGTTTGCTGCTGGCCTCTACATGTCAGCTCTCTCTGCTCCCAGTGCTCCTTACATTTTCTGTGAAGAAATCTGTGGCTCTATTCATGTCCCCCCTTTCTGAGAGGGGGATGTACATGCCCGAAATGCTAGGAAGCCTAAATAGGTCTTGGCACTTCGTAAGTTTTCATTCCCCCCCGAATAACTAGTGTTCAATTTATCTTCAGATTCAGCTCTTTCATTCAATCCAGGAAAACTTTATTTTAGTTCTGAAGTAATTTTCTTACTCTCTTCCATTTGTTCTTGGGAGTCAAGGGTAGCAGTTATCTTTGTGGGCACATCTTTGCCGGTTTTCTGTATCTGCTACTTTATCGCTTAATAGCTTTAGCTACTTTGCCCTTTTTTCTCTGCCTCTTTGCCTTCATTATGATTCTCGTGGGCCTTTTCTCCGTGACATTCATTTGATTTTAAGCCACTTCCATACTTTCCCCTGCTAGTTGATTTCTTAGAGTTGCAATGACATTATTTTGGTCCCCAAATTATTTCCACCGTCTGTGGGCTCCCATTTCAGGTCATGTTTTTGTTTTATCATCTCATCGTTGAACCTAAAAAAATAAAAATAAAAAAATTGCTGTTTCTATAGTTCAAAGTACTTGTAGAGAGTCTGACTGTTGCATTTTCTCCCAGACTGGGTGGTCTGGTGTGTATGTTCATTTTCTGAAACTCCACTTGTTTGTTTGCTCACTCATTTGGTGGCTGTAGTCTGTTCGCAGAGCCGTTGTGCTGTCTTCTTTGCAGTTAAGATAGGCAAGTCTTTCCTGACTTCACTGTGATTTGCGAGAATGTGGGTGAATTCGCCTTTGTATTTTTCTGACTTTATTTGGGAACCGCCTCTTGCTGCAGAATTGCTTTCCATCCGTGTTCCTATAGCCTGACGTCATGGAGGAAGGGGAAGGGCAGGGCCTGGTGGGGGCGGGTCTGGCCTTCCTTGGGACTTTGTGCCCTGCTGGCTCTTTGGTGGCCTTGTCCCACAAACACTGTCCTACCCTGCACCCACCCACCCAGCTGGAGTATATTGCACCCCAGTGAGCTGCTGTTCCTTCATCGTCAGACTCACGACTTGAAAGATGGGGCAAGACTTGGAGGTCCTTCCTGCTTCTCCTGACATCCTGTTGTCCCTTTAGGGATTTCTAATGTCTGAGCTTTTCCTTAATCCCTCCCCTCCTCTCCTTTCCAGTACTGCCATCGAACCCCTCAGTCACCGGCTTTCCAAATGGGAAGGTAATTCTGCATCTTCCGGGCCTGGGGTTAGGAGCCACATTGTGCTGCCAGAATCTTTTATTTTTTATTTTTTCCCTTGGCCACCACTTTTCTCAGCTTATGACATGATCCTGCTCCGTTTACCTGTATGGTTTTTGCTGATGAATTTTAGCAGCAGTCTCCCACAGATTTGTTCATAGGTGTTGGAGGTGAATGATTCTGTGATAATGCCTTACACTACCACCTCAACTAAGAATTTAAACCCATAGCACGATTTTTATAAATGTTCTTATGACATGGTTTTCTCATTGTGGATGTTACCCTTATGTATTTTGATGAGAGTGATCGCAGTTTGATGCAGTAGAAAATGAGAATCATAGGTTGTATCTGTGCATATCCAATATGGTTTCAGCAAATTTATAAGCTGGTCAAGAAGGTGCTGTTTGTTGCCAGGAGGAACCTGGTCACCCTTTGTTTGCTTCTTCTGACCACACCCAGAACTACAGGACTGTGGGTTTCAAGGTGCCTTCAGTTACCCTGTGAACTTGATTACCATCTGCAGACGTTTTTGCTTTCTGCCACCATCAGGGAGTTAGCTACGCATTGGCGAGTCACGTTGCTTGTTAGGTGGCCTTCCTGCTTTTCTGAGTACAGTCAACCGCCCTGGAGTAGTCTGTTCAGTAGCAGGTGCGGATGCCTGAGCTGAGACATTTACAAGCAGGCTCATGCCAGACCCATTAACCATTGGGCTTACCTCTCCTGCTCTGTTGGACGGTTCTTCAAAAGAAGAGACGCATTAAAATGTGACTTGTGTTGACCTAGTTGACCCAAACCTTCAAATTCTATTTTGCTCTCCAAACTTTTATGCAGGTGGGACCCGTTTGAAGTGAATATGCACCATTCTGTCTGTGGCATTTTTTAACAAAAACCTTTTTACCGGAACATGCAGTGTCTAGAAAAATAACCTTTTCTGACTACAATAGAGTTGAAATGCTCAGCACTACAGTAAAACACAGAATGAGCAGCTGTTTTCCGCTGTTTTCCTTTTAGTTTACCTCGTATTAGACCCCCCAAAATGCTGACAGGCCATCTGCTAAGGCTTGACCTCTTTGGTTTTGTTTTGCACATGAGTATGTTTTTAAAATCCAAACTCAACTGAATAATCTCTTCCCACTCTCAGATTTCCCTTTAATTATTTAGAAAGACAATTGCAGCTTCTTTTCCTTGTATTTCTCCCTGATTCCACACCCACCTTGGCCTGTTTTATCTCGGTTGGGGAACTCTACAGCGTTGTGATCTCTCTCTGTGCCAAGCGGATGGAAATGGGGAGGGTCAGAAGGTTAAGGAGCCCGATCACAGCTTCATGTCTGATAGTGCCTTCGGAGCTGTGTGAGGTGTGTGAGGAAACAGGCCCAGGGAAGCTGAGTAGCTTGGCCAGTCTGTCTGACTCCAGAGCATCCACATTTTCAAGGCAATAGAAGTGGAATTGAGGCCGGAAGTTCAGTGTTGGGAACAATGGGCAGTGTAGTACAGCATGGTAGGTAGTTAGAAACCTGGTCTTCGGAGTCAGAAAGTTTGGAGGAAATCACGTAACTTCGGTTTCATCCGCAAAACAGCGGTAGTGAGCCCTGTTCTGGTGTTCTAGGGGCCTGAGCTCGTGTTCATACCGCATCTACTACCAAATACTAATTCGGTGAATGGCAGCTTGGAAAAAAAAAGGTCTAATATTAGAGCAGGGCTGGAAACAAGGCTGAGTTAGTAACTGAACTCAGAGCTCCTGACCCTGGACAAGCAATTGGTTCAAACTGACTGGAGTTGGGTGGACTCTGTCCAGAGTTGCTGTGCTGCTAAATGACTGGATTCCAGAATAATGATTCACAGCTGTTGAGATGTTGAGATAGGAGTCTTGCGTGTGGGAGGGTTAGGATATGTTGATCTCATGAGAAATGCAACGCAGATATATGTAGATGTACGCATGTTTCTCTAAAGCTGAGGCCGTGTGGTTCTAGTGAAAAAGCACTTGGTTAGCTCACATTAGCTCCAGGAAAGAGAGCTGACTGAAGGGTATGCAGGCATCCTACGGAATTTCAGAGCAAGGAGCAGGGCTGGGCCTCCTGGAAACCAGAAGACAGCCAGAAACCGAAAAGTGCTCACTTCATGTTTAGGAGCCTGATTTCTGGGTCTTTATATTCTTTCTTGTTTATAACATGCTTCAGCATTTGCATAGTTGAGTTTCTTCAGTGTATTTGAATTGCTACTGGGCACCTGTTAGATCAGGTGGCTGTTGTGGCCGAGGTTGATAGAGTCACTTGCCGTACAAGTGGGCCACTCCTGCCCGCCTTTTTAGCAGAAGATACAGGCTTATTGAGAATGAGCCTGTAAGGAAGAGCAGGCACAGAAATCCTATTATTTATATTTTTACCTAGGAGAGAAAGGTCTAGAAATTAGTTGTGTGTTTTTTAAAGTCTGGGAGCCCAGTTCTCCAAATAAACCCCTGGCATTACTTTGATGGCAGAGCGCCCCCAAAGCATGTTAGCTTTTTATGAGAAAATAATTCTCCTGAAAGTTGATCCCGTAAACCTGAGTTTGTCAGGTTGCTGTTGTCACCTTCTAATCAGCGTTGACTGTTCATCTTCATCTTCCTTTGAATCTCTTCCAGAGATACGAAGACTATGGGATGACGCCCCCATCTGGCCCATCGCCAAGGTAACGTTTTCAGGAGAAAATGTACTAGGACTTCCTCATGTCGGCTGTTTTTTTTTTAAATTCAATTTCTCTAACTCATTTTTGTAGCTAAATGTGAGCAGATGCAAAACTCTGAGTTGTGTCTTCTCCATCTAACCAGAAGAGGAGGAAAAAGTTAGAATCGGAGTTGTGCAAACAGCGATGCCAGACTAGGTGATTTTTCAGAGGACAGCTGGAAAAGTTAGATGAGATTTGTAAACAAAAATACAAAACGCAGAGAGCTAACAGGGCAGGGGAGTGGTGTGGGGCCAAGATCCAGCAAATCCAGAGAAGCGGCCCTGCCTTTGAGACCACTCACTCCCCGGGCCACTTGCCGACGTTGAAGGAGGCGGCTGAGAAGCTGAGCAAAGCTTTTGACGGACTCACCGGGCTGGGAGGACTAGGAGGAGAGGTCCCTGTAAACACCCGAAGGTTTGGGTTCAGACCCTTAGGGGTTATTCCCTGGAGTCAGGGTTGATGGAAAGTAGATGGGTCCCTGCAAGAGCTAGAACTCAGCTTCGCATGATCTCAGGCCCTGATTGGTTGAGGGGACCAGACGTTGTGCGTCCCTCCAGCTGCCTGGCTGAAACAAATGTGATTCTCCTTCACAGGAAGGTGATATCATATTAGACCTCGCATTACCCTTATTGTTTTGCATGAGGTCACACAGACAGACACACACAGCCTGGCATAGGTGTCCGACTGGATTTGAAAAACAACACTTGGCTTACAAGAGACAAGAGAATACAGAAAGGACATAGGAAATGTGCCCAAGGTGATTAATCAATTTGACCTACTTGACACAGATAGAACACAACTCAATAATCACAAAATACACATACTTTTAAAGTACAGGATTTAAAAAAATTTTACCATTTGCTGGGCCGTAACAAGTCTTAACAAATTTCAAAGAATTGAAATCACTCAGAATATATTTGCCAAGTACGGTAAAATTCAGTTAGAAATCAGTAATAAAAGATAACGAGAAAACCCCTACATGTTTACATATTAATCAGTACCCCTTCTAAGTAACTATGATACCCTGAAGAAATCACATCGGGAAT
>VMDR010012174.1:0-27028 GCA_007922815.1 Macrotus californicus | reverse complement strand
TATTTCAGGAGGCTACTATAACTTCAGTAATAAAGCTAGACAAGGACAACATAATACAATTTACAGTCCAAAGTCTTAAGCTAAATGATGCATGATTGGGTGGGGATTAATTTCAGGAACGTAAGGATGAGTTAATGCTAAAAATATTGATCACTGTAGTTTTCTTTATCAATAGATAAAAGAGAAACCCCTATGCGTATCTCAATAGATATGGAAAAGTTATTTTTAAAAAATTCAATGATCCTTCCTAATGAAAGTTTTGGTAAGTGAAGAATAAACAGGAATTTTCTTACTGAAACCAAGAGTGCCCAGCAAAAATCTAAAGGAACTATCACACTTAACAGTAAGACGTGAGAAGAGGATTCTTTGAAGTTAGAAATAAAACAGGAACACCACAATTACAGCTTCTTACAACATTGCACCAGAGGTTTTAACTGCAATAAGACAGAAAACATAAATCTTTAAGGACTAGAAAGAAAGAAAATTAAAGTTCTCATCTTCTCAGAAAAAAATAGTATCTGTATAAACACAGTCTACTAGAACACAAGGGAAAAGCCCTACGTCTTTGCTGTCTAATAGGTAGGCAATGGTCACAGACGGCTCTTGATCACTTGAAGTGGGACTGGTAAGACTAAGACACTAATTCTTAAAATTGTATTGTTTAGTTTAACTGGCCACAAATGGCCAGTGGTTATCACATTTTACAGCTCCAATGTACATAGAATATTAAAGACAATCTACAAACTTACTTGAAGTAGTGAGAGTCCCCAAGTTTGCTATGTACAAGATCAGCACATAAAAATCAACAGTTCCCAGACCCTGCAATAATCGCTTGGAAAATACAATTGTAAAAGTGTAGCATTCACAGTAGTAATAATAACCAGTAGGGACCTAGAAATGCATCAAACAAAATGTATATGACTAATACCAAGTAAATTACAAAAATTTAGAAAGAAATATAAAAAGCGGACCTACGAATGAAGAGCTACTTCATGTTCATGGGTGAGAAGACTCAATGTTTGAAAGATATCAGTTCTATCCACAATAATATATAAATTCAATGCAATTCCAGTCAATATCTCTACAGAGTATTTATGGAACTTGATAAACTAATCCTAAAATTCATGTAGAAGAATAAAAGGCTAAAAGTAGTCAAGATGATACTGAAAAAAATAATAAGGAAGAAAATATCAGATAAAAATTATTTAGAAAGTGATTATAATGAAAATATATGGTGTCAGTGCAGGTTTGGACAGAGAGACCAATGGAACTAAATAAAATCCAGACGTACAGCAACACCTGTAAGTGAACTGGTATACAATAGAGGCCATCACAATCAGTAGAGATGGGACAGACTAGTCAAAAATGGTACTGGAACAACTGGCTACCCTTCCAGAAAAAGACACACCTACTCTACATCATATACCAAAATAAATTCTAGTGATTTAAAGACCTAAATACAAGAAGCAAAGTATTGACCATAAAGGAAAGTACAAAATATAATTAATATCTGGATTTTAAACAGATACCAATATCCTATAATCAAAAGAACTTTTTAAAAAATATGTAGAGGATATAAAGAGCAATTTACGAAAAAGAATCCAAAGTTTCGGTAAACATGAAAAGATGATCAACTCTACTAGGAATTTATTAAAATTACTAGTGAAATTCCATTTCTTATATGTCAAAAGGACAGAAGTATAAAATTTGGACAATATCATGGTCAGCGAGTATGCGGAAAATGGGAACTCACCTGTTGCTGCTGGTAGTATAAATTGGAAACCACTCTGGAGAGCAACTTTACAAAACCCATCCAGCTGAAGGTGCCAGCCCTGGGGCCATCAAACCCGCTTCTAAGTATATACTCAAGACAAACTCTGGAACATGCATACAAAGAGGCACGTACAAGACGTTCATTGCAGCAATTTTGGTAACTGTGACAAATTGCAGCCAGCACAGCTCATGAGGGGACTGGATACACAAACTCACCACACTGCACAGTGACTAAAATGAATGGCCTTATTTCTACATGTCCCCAAGTAGCTGAATCTGAAAAAGTGTCTTGGGGTGGGGGGGGATCTCAAATTGTAGAAGGTGTACAAGCTGTGAAACCATGTGCGTACATTTTCAAAACACTCAAAAGAGTGACATTGTTTGGGCGACAGAGGTAGCAGCTCAAAGGCATGCAAGGAGATTAAGCGTCTCTGCCCAGTGAAGAGATCAGAGATTTGGTCCCAATCCCAATGCCACCATGGACTAGCCTATGGGCAAGTCACTAATCTACTGAGCCTTGATTTTCTCTACTGTAAAACAAGAGCAATGCCTTTCTGTCATGAGATTTTTCAAGGAATGAGTGTCTTGGTGTAAGAGTATGCTCAGTCAGTGTTAACGAACCCCTTCACTGTCCTTTGTCATCATCAGCATTTGAGGGGAGAGAACCACACCTCTCGAATGTCCTGCTTCAGGGCCTCTTCACACCCCACTGCAGGTACAGGGCAAGAACCCCCCTGTTTAGCAGGACTAACATTCAGATTTTAGAAATTCGGGTTTTCTTGCTGTGACACAATACCCCGGTACAGAAGTGCACGTCCTTGAAAGGCTGTGTGCAGGATGTAAACTGTAAGAAAATAATTAGAAGTAGGTAGGATTGACTGTGGATGGCCTTTCCGATGTCCTGCTGTGGTAGGGAGAGCGTTTGACAGAATTCCGTGCGTATGTGGGTCCCTGTTCCCTCATCTGAGAGATACTGGGGCTGGACAAAGGAGACCACTTCATTCCAAAGCCAGTTACTTCATCTCTTTGAGCCCTCATTTCTCTGACTGTTTACGGGTAATAAAGCCTTGCTAAAGCAGCCATTGTAGGGACTGAACAAATGTATGCACCGAAGCTAACGGATGGAGGTACTTACTACGTGGTCCCTACTTGTGTGGCTCCAGGCTTCTAACCCTCTTCTCTGATAAGGGAGGTGCATTGTGGGCCTCCTCCCTGACATTAGCCAAGGCCGAAAGACCTACCTACCTTAGTGCCTAAAAAAAGCCAAATTCGAGCTAGTTCTTTGGTTTGTAATGTAATTATTGTTGTTTTTAGTTGTTGTTTACTATGAATTTTTCATGGACTGTCTCTTCCCTTAATGCTACAGTGGGTCTGTAGTAGGCAGGTAGATAGGCACCAGCAGAGTAGGGACCACAGGCCAGGTGCAGAGGGTCACCAGATGGAGAGCCCTGGGTGCCTAGCAACGGGCAAACTACAAGCCCTGCACAACCACCCCCTTAAGTACTAACCCCAGGTGCCACCAGGTATGAATGAGTTTGAGTGACTTTCCCCAAGAGCAGGGTTTTGTTTTGTTTTGTTTTTTTGGTGGGGGGGAATGACTTCAACTTCACAAACATGAAGGACTAATGAATGACGACTACCCTCTGCCCTCTTTTTAAGGCTCCCTTTTCCCTCTGCCTATCAAAATGCAAAGCTTTTTACGCGAGAAAGCAAGGCAAAATGCACATTTTCTAATAAAGCAGACATTTACTTTGGAAATATTTGGGCAAAACCATGTAGATTTATGGATCAAGAAATGATTGTGTTTGTGCAGCAACTTCTTGTCCGCACACCACCAGGGCCTCAACAAAATTGGAGTTTATAATCGCAGTCACAGATTTCATCAGGGTTTGCTTTAGGCAGAAGATACAAAGGTTAAATTTTCAACATACCTTATTTTGCCATGTATAATGTGCACTTTTCTGCCCAAATTCTTGAGGGAAAAATAAGGATGTGCATTACACATGGGTAGTACTAATTCTGCATCTATAGAAATGTTTTTAATTCTTTTATTTATGCTTAGGAGTTAAAAGTGTGACTCTAGAAAACAGTAACGATATCCATATGCAAAATAATACCTTGTGATATGATAATTGGTTTTGTTTCTAAATACAAATAAGTAAAAAAAAACTGAAATAAAAAATTAAAACAAAAGATTTTTTCTTTGAAAGTGTGTCCCCAAAACGTGGATACGCACCATACACAGGTACACATCATACACAGGAAAATACAGTACCTCAGTAAGATATTATTTCTTTAGCTCCCACCTTCAATACTAGGGGAAGACACAGAGCTAGTTATATGACTAGTTTTAAACAGAAAACCACAGGCCCAAAATGGCAGCATGATACCAAAACTAGATTTTTTGTAAATCCTCACCTGAGGATATGGAGAGACAGAGATAGAAGGAGAGAGAGAGGGAGAGAGAGGGAGAGAGGGAGAGAGAGAGAGAGAGAATGGGAGAGAAACATCAACATGAGGGGGAAACATCACTCGGTTGCCTTGAGTACACACCCCAAATGGGGATTGAACCCTCAACCTAGGTGTGTGCCTGGAGCGGAAATTGAACCTGCAACCTTTTGGTGTATGGGACAACACTCCAACCAACTGAGCCATCTGGCCAGGGCCAAAACTAGATTTAATATCTGATTCAATTGCAGTTTCAACCTCTCTCAAAACCCTAATTTTAATCAACCAGTCTGGAATTTTCTGGCCAAACCCCAGTAAGGTAATTTGTCCTGTGGACTCTCTCCAATCCCCGCAACACACAGGAAGAGGAAATCTGCAGATTAAAAACCTTTCCCTTCATCTTGGCTGGTGTGATTCAGTGGATTGTGTGCCGGCCTGCAGACCAAAAGGTTGATGGTTCAATTCCCAGTCAGGGCACATGCCCGGGCTGAGGGCCAGGTCCTCAATGGGGGGCATGTGAGAGGCAACCATTGTTGTTTCTCTTCTTCTCTTTCTCCCTCTTTTCCCCTTTCTCTAAAAATAAATAAATAAAATATTTGGGGGAAAAACCCCTTCCCTTCTTTTTCCCCAAAGAAGAGGTGCCCTGGCCCAAAAAATAGTAATTTCTTTTCTATAAAACCTTCCTAATAGCCCCCTGCATTACCCTAAAGGAAGGGCCTTGCCTCAAATAATCCACTCTAATTTCTTAGTGCCACCTCATCTGGCCTGTAGACCCTTCCTTTTCATACAGCTCCTCGGACCACCCTTTAGTCGCTAGATGCGATGCTGCCTGATTTATGAATCGTTTAATAAAACCAATAGACCTTCACATTCGCGCGGTTGAATTTTTTTTAAACAGTAGAATAATGAGTGGCTGAAAGTACTCACTCAGCCCAGAGGGGATGGAATTATGAAACAGGTTCTTGTTAAGAAATAGAGTTTTAACCTTTTTGGTTGCAAAATGAACGTTTACTTCGCTTCCTCCTCTGTGTTTTCTGCGGAACACTCAGAGCTGTGACTGAATTTGCTTCACTTTCTCTGGTTCAAAGTTTATGGTGCAGCTGAAGTCACTTAGTGGTGACAGCCACTGTCCTCTTTGGGACCAAACTGTGAAGTATCATGCCCCAAGGGTTTCTGTCTCCTTTAGGGTTATTGTCCAGTAAGAAAAGACTGGAATCAAAAGAATCCTGGGCTTTTATGTCTCTTTTCTTTTGAAATCTCCCCCACCCGATCATGGGAGGTCAGCCCAGGAGTGCAAGGAATTGCCCATCAGGCTTTCAAAATACTTGAGTGAATGAGATAAAAAGAAGCTGCCAGACACGAGAAAACATGACTTGATCTCATTTTACACTAATACAATGCTTTGAGTTTGCATTCGTTTCTCAATTTTTCCTTATTCTCCTAAATTACTACATATTCACCCAAAGCAAGTAACTTTTTAAAAATTAAGGTATGACTGACATACAACATTATGTTAGTTTCAGGTGTACAAATCATAATTTGATGTTTGTGTATATTGTCACATGATCACCACAATACATTAACATCCATGACCACCCATAGTTAAATTTTTTTCTTATAAATTTTTTAAAATTACTTTATTGTTGTTCAATTACAGTTGTCTGCATTTGCCCCCCCATCACTCCCCCCTACCCTAGCCAATCCCACCTCCCTCCCTTGCTTCCACCCTCCCCCTTGGTTATGATAAGTTTCAAGACCTCCTTTCTTAGCAACTTTCACATACACAGTGCAGTATTATTAGCTGTAGTCACCACGCTGCGTGTTACCGAAGAACTTTTAATGTACAAAGTTCATGGGCAATTCTCTCTAAACTTAAGAAAAATGAAATTATTTACACCCGGAGTAGGGAATCCTTGAGCAGATTTTTAAAAGCAAGTTAGAATCAGTAGTAGCTACACTTGAGAATATCAAAGATTTAATTTTCTGTTCACAAATGGTCTGGCTCCAGCTGAAAACTCAGGGTCCAGAGAATACAGGGACATGCGACAGGATAAAAACCTAGAGCTCGCGCCACTTAAGCACACTTTCTAGTCTTTTATTATTAGCTGAGCAGATCTCTAGATAAAATCCTCAAGAGATTTAGAATCAGTCCTTCCTTTATACACACAGAAGGTTCTTGTAATTGTCTAATTAAAGATCTTTAGAGATTAGCTCTAGTCAGAGGGAAAAGGTGATGCAAAGCCTAAACTGGACTATGGTATATAGCACACTATTTCTACCTAGTGCAATTTTCAATTTAAGAATCAAGTGTTCCGTCAACACAATCTTTGCCAAGCACTTGAAATAATGAGCTATTTCTTGCCAACGGATTTATAGACTGTCAATACTTATTTCAAGTGATTAAGTCACCTCAGTGTCTGTGAGAAACAGCAGGGTGTAAATTAATTAATCAATGAAAAAAAATTTCTAGTGTCTGACATTAATCACAAAGCCACCTTCAAGCCCAAGCAAATCTCTAAAATTAAGAAAGCACTTCACCCTGGCTCTTCACCTCCCATCGGCTGTTGTGGACAAACGGAATGAGTAAATGGAAGCCTAATATTAAGGCAACTAAGTAGCCAAACAAAGTGGAAGTAATTTGCTGCTTCCTGGAGGAGAGGAACCCGATGACGAACTTGAAGGAAAGACACCAAAACGAAACTCTCCACCACCAGCTAGGTTGTTAAGAGGCACTACTGGTTGGAACATAGAAAATCAGCAAGTACTTACCACCATTATTAATGTGCCCAAGAACTCAGAGAGTGTTTCTTTAGCCAGACTGCTCTTCAGGACCAGTCTCTGCTTGAAGCTTTTCCTCTTTTGTCTCTTCTCAGGCTGCATCGTGTGTCTTCTCCAAGGACCACTCTTTCTGCCAATACCTGCTTCTTCTGGTCTCTCCTTCACTCACACAGGAAAAAGGAAGTTTGACAACTGCTTATAAATTCCTTGAGATCTTGGATGAGATTATTTGACTCCACACTGTCCCAATGACAGCCCGTGACTTAATCCTCCTCTGGTGAAATTGTCACTCCCTGTTCGCTGCTATTTATTTGAATTAGCAAGTTAAAGCTTTTGAAATTCCAAAAGAATCCTTTTATACTTTTTCTGCCTGATGGATTAATCATTACCTTTATTCTGAAGGTACTTTCTCTCGGTTGGATTGGGTTTTTTTTTTCCTTCAAGAGATGAAAAAAGAGACGTGCTGGTTGTGTTGCCAAACCACGGCGATGGGCTCCGGTCCAGAGGAGATCTCTGTTACACAACGGCAGACTTCTGATTTTTTTAAGCTATTCGGCAGTGGGTGGTGGAGGTGCAGTTTGGAATTGTCAAACCAGGCGTATATACATCTTGTGTAAATGTTCTTTTGTGAAAGAGATTTTCATGCAAATTAGAGAACATGAAGAAAATATAGATATGTCCTTCTGTCAGATAGATCACTCTTGTTTTCTTTTCATGTCATTTCAGTGAATGAATGACGCACCCCGAGAGTGGTAAGAACCATTGTGTCCATTCTAGAGATGGAGAAATTAAAATACAGATAGATCACTGCAAGTCTGTAGCACAGGATGGGTTCTCTTCCTCAGTCACTGAAACTGGAATTCATTTCCCAAGGAAGTTTGGGATCCGAGAGTCAGAAAGATGGAGAAGGCAACTTGTTGAGTTCCTTTGAAAGAAACATCCCAGTTTGAAAACCAATTTTTTCCCTTTTATGTAGCATAAAATATTCAGGCAAATTACAGGGAAAATAAAAAATAACAGCCTGAAAATTCACACTGCTTAAAGATCACTGAGCTAGAAAGAGATCAGTCTGAATATATGCCACCCCAGTTAAACAAGAAAGTGGGTAAATACACCTAAATCGGGCTTCTAGGTTTTCAGTTTGATGAATTACATCCTTTCAGGGAACAGTGTTGAGAACTAGCTTCTTGTCATGTCAAATATTCAAGCCTCGTTTTTTTCAAAACTAGTTTGTCTGAAGAAATAGAATCCAGCAGTTGTTTCTAAATACAAAGGCAGTAGTCCTATGCTTCCTTCCAACCCTCCCACAGAGAAGCTGGCTTTGTTTTGTGCCCTCCCCTACCTTTGCAGGAGGCCAACAGACATTTCCAGCTGGGGAGGCAGGCTGGAAGGGAAGGAAGAGAGGTCTGGAGAAAGAGCTGTTGAAAGTTCGAGGGCAAAAGGAGACACCTAATCTGTAGGTAAAACATAGAGTTTAGGGCTAAAAAATGTATACCTTGCCTGAAGACACACCATTTATTGTAAAGCCAGGACAAGTATAAAGCATTTTGGCTATAATTGCTGATTGAGTTGTCATAGCTTTTGTTGCCTACAAGAGTTCATTTTAACCTCTCTACTCCCAAGCCCCAGAGGATGAACCAGAGAAACAAAACTTCATTGCTGGGACTATAGCTAATACCAGACAAAGGTTTATTTTGGTCTCTTTGTTGGCTCATCTAAGAAGTATTTATGGCATACCCATTATGTGCCACACCTTGCACTTAGCAAAAACATGGGGTTCTTGCCCTTCATGAAGAGTCTACTAAGGGAGACAGACATGAGTGAAATAATCGCACACACAGAAATATGAACTCACAGCTAAGATGGATGCCATAAGGTTGGGGGACATGAGTGAATATAACAGGGAGACTTCACTTGGTCAGAGAGATCTCTCATGGCTCCTCCAAAGAAATCATATCTGAGCTGAGATCAGAAGGAAGCTTAGGGGTAAATGACAGATACTGGAGAAGGAAGAGCATGTAGCTAGGCCTTGGGGGTTGGAGATGGAAATGGTATGATGCCCATCTAAGAATGAGACAAACTCATTGCAGCTGGCTCCCAGAGCACGTGCAGGGGTGATGCAAAATGAGCCTGAGGCTGTGGGCAGGGCTCAGACCTTACTGAGCCTCATAAATACTGTTTAGGGCTAAAATCAACAAGTCTTTGGGGTGGTTTAAGCAGGAACATGACACTGACAGATATGAGTTTTGAAAAGATCACCCTGGCTGGTGAGATGGAGAGGGGATTGGAGGGGACCTCATATGGTCATAGGTGGACCCATTGTGGATTATTACAGAAATCTAGGACTGGATGGTGGCTTTGACAAAGGAGAGAAATAGAACAATTCAAGAGTTCTTTATATCTTAAGTTGGAAGTCTTGATGGTTTGGATATAGAAGATGAGGGAAAAGGATTCATCAAAGTAGATGGCTAAGTTCTTGGCTTGCTGGGAAGAGGTGGTAAGCAACTGGAGAGCAAACTCTGGAAGAGGACCGGGATTGCAGTGGAAGAACATGAATTCTGCTTATGCAGGGCAAGCCTCATGGGCTCTCTGGTGCTGCTGAGAGATGTCATGTAGCAAATGATATGGGTCTTGATTCAGAGGGCAGGTCTGTGCATGCATAGAGGTGATAATCAAAATCATGAGTAAAGATGAGGTTATCTAAGGAAAGAGTTTGAAGAGAGCAGAGGCTGAACATTTTGTGCTTAGGTAGAAGAGAATGAAATCTTTATTATTTTTTATTCTATCTTCAAACAATGGTCACACTTTTCACCTCTGTCACCATGAACAACTCATCACCAAACATAACCTACAGTCCCCAGCCAGCCACCAAACAAAATATTCAAAAGCATCCAGAGGAGGTAGATAATGAATAACAGCTCCCCTCTACATGGGAAAAGACATTTGCAAAGCCACCGTCATGCCAAAGTTCCTACTGGAAATATGGGGCTGCTTAATTTCTTTCATGTATTTATCCAGAAAACACTTTTCTTGAGCATTTATCACATGTTGATGGGGGACTCAAGAGTTGGAAAATTTTAGTTTAGGTAATAGCTAATAGGCTTTGTATGTAAAAAGCTATTGTTCCAGGAACTGAAGGTATGACCCACCCTGACTCCAGGAGACCATAAGCAGTTCCACCATTGTGCCTCAGGAGGACTATAAGCAATTCAAGATGGTATCTGAGCCATTGTACTCCAGGGTGAGATGTCTACCACCCAGGACACAGATAAAGACCACCACCTAGGACACAGGTGAAAGAATGCTACAGCTTTTATCTAACTTTTCCCCTGAATTCCAAACCCCTTGCCTACATTTTTCTTCTCCTTATAAAAAAAGATCGATTTAAAATGGAATTGAAGACAGTCTGTTAGGGTACAAATCCACTGTCTTCACAGATCGCTGAACATCTGAATAAAGCACCCATAAAGATTCAATCCCTGTCTTTGCTTATTGGGTCTGGTAGGTGACAGGCAGCATGAACGCTGGCTTTTCTGGTTTCAGTGTCAGGCATGATATTAAAAAGTGGAAATTCAAACGTGAGGAAGAAAGATCTCTACTGTTAAAAGAATTATATCATTCCCATGACAAAGACCTCCAAATGAATATATCAAATAGTAAAATAAAGTATATGCAAAGTACTGAACCAAAATTCCAGCCATTGGAGAACTTCTGGTCAAGATGGCAGCATAGGCAGATACAGCTTGCCTGTTCGCACAACCACATCAAAATTACAAGTAAAATGTATAACAATTATCACTCAGGAATGTGAGAAATTGAGCGGAGTGGAAGTCTGACAACTACAAAATCGAGTTGAATGGAAGTCTGACAACTACGGAATTAGAGAAACCACATCCATCCAGACTGGTAGGAGGGGTACAGATGCAGAACAGGCTGGTTCAACACCCACAAGCATAAAAATTTAGGAGGGATATCTTGAGAGTGAGGAGTCCCAGACCCATATCAGGCTCACCAGCCCAGGACTCGAGTGCCAGGAAGATAAGTCCCCAAAACTTCTGGCTGCGAAATCCAGGGGATTGAGTCAGTGGAAGGAACTGCTGAATCTCCAAGCAGTTCCTCTTAAAGAGCCCACACACCACACATGGACTCACCTACTTAGACTCACTCCCTCTGAGCTCCAGCTGTAGGCACCAGTGGCGCACAGGGAGAAACCGAAGCATCTGGCATTAAGGGGAGCAGAGGCCATTGTCCCTTTGCTAAACCCCCTCCTCACAGAGCTGGCAAGCTGGGGCCATATCTGAGACTCCATCAACCTGGCTAACACTGTTTGACCCACCTTGGAGATTCCCAGAGGCTCTGCCCCATCCAGTTTACAAGCCCTCCCAAGCTGCTTTTCCATACAAATGGCTGGTATTGGATCCTAAATCCTATCAAATAAGCAACAGCTGGCTTCTGTGAGCCTTAGCGACAGTCAGATTAGAGTCACAGCTTGGCTTCAATTGAAAATCTCCAAGCCCAGCAGGAGGAGCAGCCATCTCAGATTGCTTTACGGCTCAGGCAGGGTGCTCCAAGCAACACACAGGCCTGCACCACCCTGGGAACCCCAAGGCCAGAGCACCCAGTGGGCAGCTACAGACCTTATGGCAGCACCACCACCCTGCCCCTGCACAGCTGATCCTCTGCAGAGGGCAGAGATTGATCACAGTGATCACAGAGATTGATCAGTGATCACAGCCAGCCCTTGCTGCCGATTGGCCTGGGTAAATGCCTCCTATTGATCTGCCAGCAATAAAGGCTCAACTATACACAGAGGGTGTAGTCAGCCCACACAAAGGGTATACCTCAAGTACTAAGCTTGCATGATAGAGGAGGCTGTGCCACTGGACCCTACAGGATACCCACTGCATTAGGCCACACTACCAAGACACAGAGTCAAAACAGCTCTACCTAGTACATAGAGATAAACACAGGGAGGCTGCCAAAATGAGGATGCAAAGAAACATGGCCCAAATGAAAGAATAGATCAAAACTCCAGAAAAAGAACTAAATGAAATAGACACAGCAGTATCAGAAACAGAGTTCAAAACACTGGTTATAAGGATGATCAAGGAGCTTAGTGAGGACCTCAACAGCATAAAAAAGATCCAGTCAGAAATGAAGGGTACACTAATTGAAATAAAGAACAATTTACAGGAAAACAACAGTAGAGTGAATGAAGCTGAGAATCAAATCAATGATTTGGAACATAAGGAAGCAGAAACAACCAATAAGAACAACAAGAAGAAAAAAGAATACCAAAAAAATGAGGATAGTACAATCAGCTTCTGGAACAACTTCAACATGTCCAACATTTGCATCATAGGGATGCCAGAAGGAGAAAAGAAACAGCCCTGGCTGGTGTGACTCAGTGGATTGAGTGCCGGCCTGCAAACCAAAGGGTCACTGGTTCAATTCCCAACCTACGGCACATGCCTGGGTTGCAGGTCAGGTCCCCAGTAGGGGGCGCATGAGGGACAACCACACATTGATGTTACTCTCCCTCTTTTTTTCCCTCCCTTTTCCTGTCTAAAAATAAGTAAACAAAATCTTTAAAAAGGAGAGAAAAAGAGCAAGGAATTGGAAATCTATCTGAAAAAATAGTGAAAGAAAACCTCCCTAATTTGGTGAAGGACATAGACATGCATGTCCCACAGAGTCCCAAACAAGATGGATGCAAAGAGGTCCACTCCAAGACACATCATAATTAAAATGCCAAAGGTTAAAGATAAAGAGAGACTCTTAAAAGCAGCAAGAGAAAAGAAGTTAGTTGCCTGATGGGAGGGGGAAGGGAGATTATGGGTGAAGAGGTGAGGGGATTAAGAAGAACAAATAGGTAGTTACAGAATAGCCATGGGAATGTAAAATACAGTATAGGAAATGGAGTAGCCAAAGAACTTATATGCATGACCCATGGGCATGAACAATGGTGTGGGGATTGCCTGAGGGAGTAGGAGGCACTGGGTAGAGGGGGGCAAGAGGGGAAAAATCAGGACAACTGTAGCATAATCAATAAAATAGTATTTTAAAAATTGCAGCTATCATCACATAAACATTTAAGAGGTCACTGTCCATTGCCAAAATATTAACTCATCCTGCCACCAACAGTTTAAAATTGTGCTTCTGTAGGTGCGGTACCAATGCTGAATCTCCAGGTCTAGCTTAGCTAGCTCTTTTGATTCCCCCTGACTCTGTCCCTGGCCCTAATATTCTCTTCTTTGCTATCCGGTTTGGTCTTGAGTAACCACCTTTGCTTCTACTCATGAGATCCAACAAGCCTGGTGTTCATAAGGGCAACCATGTCACCCTCTGACCTTGCTTCTCCTACTTCTTCTATTCGGGTCAACTTTATCAACATTCTACTTCAAACGCTCCTTTTATGGCCACTGTTGGGACTCTGTCACCATCTCCTCTTTCAAAATCTTTTACCCCAGAACACATTTCACCGAACAAAACTTCTAGTTCTTGCATTTCACCCACTCTCTGACTTTCCAAGTCTACTTTACATCCTCCTCAGAAATTCCAGTCCAACTCCTCTCTCTCTCTGCTCCCTTCTTACCTTGTGATTACCCAAGTTAATGATTCACTTACCAGTATGTCAACCCATCCACTTAAGTTCCACACCCACATTGCTAAGGCCCAACTCTGGGTATACCCAGCCATTCATCCTTCTCAAATATTCTGTTCCCAGGTTGTTAAATAATGCTGGAGAATATCATATAAATGTGTTAATTGACCTTATTTCAAATAGCATCAGCAGTGGTCCCATAACCTTAGTTGAACTTCAGAGACTGTGATTTGGTAGATTTGGGATAAAACTCAGGAATCTCACAAGCATAATTTAGATACCATGCCCTATAGGGAACCTATCCATGTGTGATGCGATCTTGTGGCTCAGCTCTGGTTCTGAACGCAGACAGACGCGCATGGCGTGCAGAGAACATCTGTGGATAGGTCTCCCATGGGGAATCAGGCCTGCATTGCACCTACGCTGCTTTGAGACTTGCTTTTGCTAAAAAACTCCCTCACCTTGAAATGAGGAAATATGTGTACTGCATATCTTTAAAGTAACCCCCTAAAATCTATGCTAAACCTCTCAAGTTTGGGTGTAACCAGTTCAACCTTTTCCCTTTACAATTGCAAATGACCTTTATCTTAAAGGGATTAGCAACATTCTTTCTTTTGTTATGGTAACTACCTAAAGCAACCTGTGCACAGTGAAGGAGGACCCTCCTTCATGTAATCTACCTAGAATGTCAATAAAATCCTGTCCAGGCAGAGGGTCTGGGCCCCTCTCTCTTGATCCTTGAGAGATCGGCCATGCATCCCTTTTTCTCCACCGGATTCCTTTGGTCCGCGTGAATTTGTTCGTCACTTGTCCGGGGATATAGGACAAGCATTCTACATAACACGCGGTCCTGCCGGCTGGAACCGCGACAGTGCCCTATTTCATTCTATGTAGAGCAGTATGCCGGCCGGAACCGCGACAGTGCCCTATTTCATTCTATGTAGAGCAGTATGCCGGCCGGAACCGCGACAGTGCCCTATTTCATTCTATGTAGAGCAGTATAGCTCTTCCACACCACTTAGCTCCCAGCCCTAGCCCTCCTACTCAGTTAATGAACTTCCAATCCATTGGGAAAATATACGGGTTCATTGACTATAATGCCGTTTATGTCCCTGCCCCAAAAGATGCCTTAACTTTATTATTTATGTTGTCCTTTTGTCCTTCCTTCTTTCTGAAGTTAGTCCTGATACTGGTGCACTGTTCCAGCCCCTCTGGGAACTTGGCTGAATAATGTTCCCCTCACCCTCCTAAATCTTTCCCACATTGGCTTCTTTCCCAGGGCCTAAAACAAGCTCAAGTCTTACCTATCCTTAAAAATATTTCTTCAAAGTTACTTTACCTCGAATTTCATTATCTCAGTCAGTTTGGCCTGCCAGACCTATAGACTGGGTGGCTTAAACAGCAAACATTTTTTCTCACAGTTCTGGAGGCTGGAAGTCTGAGATTAGGGTGCCAGTGTGGTTGGGCTTGGGTGAGGACCCTCTTCCTGGCTGGCAGACAGCCACTTTCTCACTGTGTCCTCACATGGCTAGAGACATCTCTGGTTTCTTTAACTCCTTTTAAGGGCCCCACTCCTACCATGGGGACTCCACCCCCATAATGTCATTCAAAACCAATTTCCTCCCAATGATCCCACCTCCAAATACTACCATATTGGGGATGTGAGTTTTGCAGAGATACAAACATTCAGTTCATGGTAACCATTTTATCTCTTCCCTCCACTTTCTTTTTTTTACATTTTGGGAAGAAATAACCACTTCCCCTCGAGCATAAAATCATATTAAATTGAGAAAAAATAAAAACAATTCAGAAGTATTTAAATTAAAATAAGTCTCATAGCCCCAGCCTGGAGATAACCACAGTTAACAGGTTGGAATACATCCTTCTAGAATTTTTTTCAGTAGGCCTATATAAACATTTCTTTTCATTTCCAAAAGTGGGATTATGATATATATGCTAAAGTACATGTTCCACTTAAAATATTCCATGCATCTTTCTCTGCCGACGTGGAGCTCACATTTTTAATGATGGTGTAATATTGCAATGGAGAAGTGTTGGAAAGTTACAATGGACAATTACACCGCTGTTGTGCAAACCATTCTCTTTATATTAACAATGGCTGGACTTTTTCTGGACAGACCTCATATATGCATACATGGCTATATACATATAAGTACAGAAATACCTATACATATACATGTAACACATATATGCTATTCTGTTTCTCTGACTGAACCTTAATAATTGTTTTTGCATAAATTTTCATGACTATTACAAGTTCTTTATGAGCTACATCTTTCATCAAAATAAATAGTTCTCTTTACCAGGCGTGTCCAATGTGCAGGCTGCAGGCTGCATATTACTCAGGATGCCTATGAATGTGGCCCAACACAAAATTGTAAATTTACTTAAAACATTATGAGATTTTTTTGTGATTACATGTTGCAGTGTATTTAATGTGTGGCCCAAGACAATTCTTCCAATGTGGCCCAGAGACACCAAAGGCTGGACAATTTTGAAAGTTTAAATCATTAAATGCTTTTGTTGGTTTTATGTTATACTTCAGATACCATTAATATCACCACCTTTGCTTTTATATTTGTTTGCCATATCTTTGCCCATGCCTCAGTTTTCAATCTTTTGAATAAAAATTAGATCCATATTGTATTTCCTGTTGATCTTTTAGAGTCATTTATTTATTTTACTAGTAAAGTGACTTTTGACAAGAAGGAAAGCTTTTAGCTATATGAGTGTACTCCTGACTTTAAGTGAATCTCTATTTAGTTTAAAGAGGATTAGATGAATGAATCATAGTAACAGGTTAATCAGCATGTAGTTACCAAATAAAAACTTTTTATTGCAATTATAATTTACAGCTTTACTGTACAAATACAATGTTCAACAACAAACGATACATGCTTTTCCTTTAACAATGATTTAATTTCTCAGTGTTACAAGTCAACAGTCATTGGAACTTGAAAAGGAACCTCTAAATAATGCAGGAAAGTTTTTTGTCCTTTTGTGTAAACAATGAACACCTACCTCCAAAGACAAGATTTAGAATAAGGATAAATGTGATTTAAGTTTTTGGAACCGACGTGCAACCAGCTGCTAGTCCTCCCTCCCACCTATGTGAACTCAGGTGACACGTGACACAGGTACTTTGCTACTCAGAATTACTTATGGGAAAGTTACAGATATTGAAGTTTGTGGTATCTGGCCTCAATTTTAGTCAAAGCTGTATTCGCCATATTTCAGGCTTGTAATCATTCATTCCTAGGAATCTTTTTGGTGTCTTTTGTGTGGACAATTGAAATTGGCCGGTTTCCCTATCTTCCTGCCCAATGCAATCTTTAAACTGACTTGTCCTTTCAATAAACGATGGGATAAAGCACAAACTTACAGGCTGAGCCTTCAAGGTCCTGTTGTCAGCATAGAGATAGATTTCCTAAATAAGATTCAAACTGAAAGCACCACAGGAGAAAATGTTGATATATCTGACTGCCTTAAAATTAAAGAATGTTTATCGGGAGATAACACAAAGGGAGTCAAAAGACATTTGGAAGAAGATACACGCAACACATATAACAGACAAAGGACTATAATTTCTTACATGTAAAGCAAAAGTAAGCAACCCAATGGGCGAAAACTGAAGAGGCACTTCAGAAACCACCAGATGGCCAATAAACATGAAAATATGCTCCGCTTTGCTAGCAGCTGAACAAAAGAAAATTAAAACCCCAATGAGATAACATTTTATGCCAGCCAGACTGGCAAAAAGAAAACAATATTGTAATGGCAATGGTCCGCAAGGGCATAGAACCATTGCCACGCCAAGGCATTGCTGGTGACAATGCAAACTGATATAACCTCCTTTAGAAACCAAATTCAGTTTGGCCTTATCTAATACATTTGAAGGTGTGCATATCCAATGACCCAGCAATTCCACACCAAGAAATACACCCTGGAAATATTGTGTAAGTGTACCTAGGGAAATATACAACACAGTTTCTAGTAGCACTATTTCTTAGAGCAAAATAACTAGAAACAACCCAGATGCCAATCAATAGTGAAATGGATTAATTAATTACAGTTACACAGAACGACAAAAGTGGATCTCAGAAATGGTATGTTGAACAGCAAAAAAAATGCATAAAAAATTATTCTTTTTACATTATGAAAAAAACATACAAAATTGTTCAACAGATTTTTAGGAGCAAAGCATAAGTTGTGAATCTATGAAGAAATGCAAAAGAATTATAAACAAAAAGCTCCAGGTGGTAGTTGCCTCTGAGAGGGGTGGGAAGGATTTAAGGAATGGTCCTACTGTCCATCGTAAACTGGGAGGTTGGTTCATAGGTGTTCATTGTATCATAAGTCTTTATACCTTACATTTACTTTCTTAAAAGAAAACTGAGTGCCCTGCCTCCCTTTGTTGTTCACTGATTCACCCTGTATGCCCTTGAGGGAGAAACCCTTGGTTTAGTTACAACATTCCCTTTCCTAAAACTCAGTGATTACCCATTCTCTGAAAGGTAAAGTCCGAAGTCCCAGTCTGATATTCACGGACTTCCGCAAATCTGGCTCTTCCCATATCTGCCCAGTATTTATGTCAATCCTCCCAACAAGACCTACTCCATTTCATCTGGAAGGGGCCATAGAGGTCCCACAAAGTGCCTTGCTCATTTCCACCTACAAGTCCTTGCTTGTGGCATCTTTCACCTGGAATGCCCTGCCTCTGCCTCTCTCCCCACACAAATCCTACTCTCCTTATTTTTTTTTCTTTACCCACCTCATTTTTTTCTTCCCTACTCACCTCATCCTTTGAAGGTTAAGCCCACTTTCCAACTCATTCATGAACCCTTCCCTCACAATGTGGGAGTGAAATCTCCCACAATCAAATGCCTCTACCTTCATGGTATAGAGTGTACTCACTTAGCCTTTAATCATACATAGTTTCTTAATTTGTGTGTGCGTGTCTAAGTGTGTATGCACACATATGTCTTTCTCCCCAAATAGATAATAAATTCTTCAAAAATAATAACTATGTTTTATATTTCTTGCCATGGACTAAAGGGCTTAGGGCAATAAACATTTGTCATACCAATGAATAAGGTTTCTTAAAACTTTTTTCATGGTATAAAATGCTTTGACAATGCCTCAAAGTAAAACTTGAAAACGGTTTCCAGAATCAATTCTAATGTTAATGCAGCGGAGTGTGTCTATCTTACAATATGTGCTACGACATTTGAATGTTCCTGTGGCTCTTTCTCTTCAGAAGTCCTCAGTTACATGACATTCTGATGTAGCCCTTTGTACTCAGGCACCATGGCACGGGGGCCTTTTTACATGACCCAAGAAATAAACTTTTAAATATTCAGCTTAAAGAAAATTTTGCAGTAATGTGCATAACGGAGACTCCAGTTTATCCTTCCCCCTTGTGTCCTAAGACTCACCCCATCTATGACCTCTTCTTGGTCAGGGACTTGAGGACTAAGGTAAGAAAGGGTGGGTCTTAGAGGTTGAGAGACGTGGGTAAGCCTTTGGGAAAAGGTAAGAGAAAGTACAGAGGCACATCAAGGTGCTTCAGAAATGTCATTAAAAAAAATTTTTTTTTAGAGAGAGAGGGTAAGGGGGAGAAAGAGAGAGAGAAAAGAGAAAGAGAAATATTGATTTGTTGTTTCACTTATTTATGCACTCATTGATTGCTTCTTTTATGTGCCTTGACCAAGGATTGAACCTGCAACCTTGGCCTATCGGGATAATGATGTTCTGACCAACAGAGCTACCCCACCAGGGCTTGTCACCTTATTTTAATGTACAGTACTTCATTTTCATGAATTAAGAAAATCTATAAATCTGTCTTTACCAAACACACAGCTCATTTCATAATAAAATCATCATCATAGAAGTACAATTTAATAAATATTTATGTAGAATCAAGTAGGGGCAGAATGTTGGGCCTGTTCTTATAGGTCTTTATAATTTATCAAAGACAAATATTTCATTTTTATTTCCATAAATTACTTGTATCTCTAAAGAGAGTAGTAAAGTGAAAGGGGCAGATATAAATTGCAGTTTCTTGTTACTTGGCTGACTCTCACTGCGAAGGCCTCGAGTGTTAGGAACTATGTTGACTGCGACTGGTCACAGTAGTGACTGGTGTGTCCATGACACACAATCTTTGAACAAACACATGTAGTGTTAGGGAGTGAAGAGAGCCCTCACTTTATGGTCAAGAAAACCGAAGCCCACGGAAGAGCAGCGACCTGCCCAAAATCATTAGTTAATGGGAGAACGAGGATTCAGATTGGAACCTGTGGACTCTGGATCCACTGTACCCTCTATTATTGCTCAGGCACAGTGGAGAAATCCCATTTTATCACAAACTGGAAGGAGATTTTGGCTCACAAACTGATTTTTATTCGACCTCTCCTAGTTCATTTATGAGCATGCTATTCCACATGATGAGTACATGGTGATTCACTACGCTTGGGAAAGGCTCCCGTGGTGGAATTGCAGACCTCTGAGAGAGTGAGGCAGAGGCCAAAGGTTTGGTCCTGCTAAGGACCCTCAGCCTGGATGGGCTTCCCAGGCCCAGCCACACGTGTTTCCCAAATGCACACCGCTGATCATGCAAGCTGGGAGTGATCTTGTGCAAATTCACATCTGGAACTGCAAAAAAATAAACCCAAAAGCATGTGCCCTGCTGATAGTACATTAGTAACAACAACTCTGTACACAGCAGTTAGTATTGTGTAACTGCAACTTTGGTATTTCAGCAGGCTAAATTATTCATCAGGTTGGAGATCAGTGTGAGGAGTGTTATGACCCACACATTTATCATGGACTAAAGATTTAGGATGTCCATTCCCCTGGCAGTCCAAGCTTCATCCCGCTAGCAAGGATGCTGGACACAATATCCTGAGGCAGGCATGAAGGTGCCCCAACTATCACAGCAACTGGGGGAAGAGCCCATTGTGTGCTTTTCGAGCCCTACCAGTGGAGAGTTCCAAACGCCCACTGATGGCTGCATAATAGTCCAGTGTGCTCTCCATGGAGTCCCGAGAATCTGGGACTTCCTGCTTTTTCTGGCAAGTAACTATTATTCTTTCAGTTGGTTATATTGCCAGTCGCATCTACACAAGTGCTAAATCGGAAGGCTTTCCTTCAAAAGTTACTCTACAAATCACAAGTCTTTTGTTTTGTTTTTGGCTAACACAATAGAAATTTATTTCTCATGTTTCTGGAGGCTAGGAAGTCCAAAACCAGGGTATCAGCAGAGGGCTTTTGTCTGGGCTTGCTGATTGCTGCCTTCTCACCGGGTCCTCACATGGCAGAGAGAGAGAGCCCTCAAGTCACAACTCTAACTGCTCCATCAAGCGCAGAGCACACAAGGATCTGTTTCTAGAGCTCTTTTCGAGGGAGCCCTCTTCTCCTAACTTCATATTTGTTGTAGCACAAGGGGGAGTGACAACAGTGGTCACTAACTCATTTCTCAGTAAAGGACAAAATAAAAGGTGATCTTTACCTTATTCTTGGAGAGAAAGTGGCAGCCTAACCTAAAGAACATCCTGGAACTCTCCGCAGACTCCCCATGAGACTCCCATGAGACACAAGGTACACAGAAGGTAAGTTTCCCTTATCTGTGAACCCACCAAAGGTCTTATTATTACAATTCTTAAAACATGACTTACTAGTTGGTGGGAAAATATGTTATAATCTCCTCTAGAAATTTTAAAACAAAGTCATGTTTTTATAGATTTAGCTTTATGAGATTTTTTTTTATTGATTTTAGAGAGAGAGGAAGGGGGCAAGAGAAAGAGAGGGAGAGAGAGATCGATTTGCCATTCCACTCGTTCAGACACTCATTGGCTGACTACTGTTTGTGCCCTAACCAGGGATCAAACCTGCAACCTGGGCATATCAGGACAATGATGCTGTAACCAACTGAGCTACCCAGCCAGGGCCATAGTTTTCAAATATACCATTATCTGGAAACTCACTGCAGAATATGACACTGGTAACAAAACCTTTATCCTTGGTAGTGGGTTAAAAGGCGTTTGGAAATGACATCTTTATCAATGGAAGCACACTCTCAAAACTCCATTTGGAAACTAAGATACTAGCCTTCCTTGCAGGTTAATCTCTGATTAATTGATCAAATCCCCATATAGCTGAGTGGCTTTGACAGTTGAATTGATCAAAATAAACAATCAATCAACGATCACATAAACAGAGAAAAAAATTAGATGGATAATTCTATTTTATTATTAAAATCCCAAAGCTGATACTTTGAACAAACTCATGTTCTAAAAATATATAATAATAAATCTTCCTACCTCTCTTCAAGGTTCTGTGTGTAACACCAACACAATTTGTCTACTTAGATTTCGATCTGGATGAATATTGTAAAGGTTAGAAGTTTGGATATGCAGTATACACTTATACCTAAAAATAATAACAGTACTAATAGTATAATTACTTTCCACTAAGCAACAATTTAAAAATTGGTTATTTACATCTGTTATGTCTTTTGTCCCTTACATGACTGGATGAGGTGGTGTTACTATCTTTTCTAGCAAGAAACTGAGATTCAGAGAGGGTTAATAATATTTCCAGGGAAATGATAAACATGCTCACAGTCTTCTTATTTTCCAAAGGAAAGGGGAAGGAAACAATTAAGTACCAGATACCTGGTACACACCTGGACCTTTTGTGTAACTATTTTGTTTAATCAAAAGTAGGAGTTATGAAACATTGTAATGTGAACTTCATTCGTAGCACTGCGTTATTACAAGAGTACAAGTCTGAGTGGCATTTAAATTCGATAAATTTGCAGTGAATTATAATGAATTTTCCCATTTTGGTATTCCATTTTATAGGTGATGCTTAAGTCTTTGACCATATAACGAGCTAAAGGAATTGTTATGTCATATCGAGATTTTTCCCCTTTTATTTAATGATTGCTGAAGCATTTCTTCTTTGCAAAACTGCTTGTAAAACCATTGATCTTCACTTAAGAATGATGTTGCTGGGCATTAGGTTCTTGATCTGTGTACATTTGTTGTGATCATAATGTTAGCCTTCTTTACTTTAGCACACAAACACAAGCCTGAACATGTTGAACTTGCTTACTGGTAGTTTGTCTAGAGAGCTTCACTTCCATTTGTTGGTTAAAAGGTGGTAAGTAAGTTTTGTTTCTTTTCGCGGTCAAGCAGTCTGATGTGACTGTCTTGAGGTGAGTGCCTCTGAAGTCTTTAGAGAAGAATCTTTCCTGGCCTCTTCTGAGTTTCGGGTGTCTGCTAGCAACCCTTGGCATTCCTTGGCTCGCGGCTGCGTCACTATACTCTCTGCCTCTGTCATTTCATGGCCTTCTTTCACAGCAGGGAAAAAATTTAAAATCAGTCCTAGTCTGACTGAATCATCTGAATGAGACATAGTCATGGCTAATGTGTGCTGGCTGAGGGGGTTTTTGACTCCATGGCTTTCATGTCCTCTATGACCTGAGTTCACCGATTCATTGATCTGGGTACAAAGATGAAAAACATCTGTTTACCCAAATGTTTGCACAGAGAGAATTTGTTTAAGGGAAAGCGTGTTGACTAAACGAAGCAAGGTTACTTTTCTTCTTGTTTGCTCTATGACAGCAAAGGGTTTTTTGACTGTTGAAATTTGGTATGCTATTAAAGGACATGAAGAGAAACATGATACAAAATGTTTGATTACAAAATGGCAGTCAATCACATTTATTAAATGAGCATTTAATCTGTAATTTTAAAATATCTGTTATATTTGGTATATGGAGAAAAGTAAAGTGATACCCTAAGATTGGTCTAATCCACTATGTGAAAGCATATTGTGCCTATTGCCTATATTGTTTATAGTATGATGTATTGTTCTTATCCACATTGATGCAGTGTAATTCAGCAAACATGTTTGGAGTGTGCAAGTGCTTGGCACTGTAGTAGGTCCTGGGAACCTGAAGCTCAATGAAAGCAGCTTGGGTCTTCAAAATGATCTCAACCCAATTAAGTACCATATGGATTGTTGGTAAACTTGGTAAATGTGTGGATGATTGAGCTGAATAAAGTCTTCGTACATAGAATTCCTGAAACTTCTTGCCCCTAAAAAGATGTTAAAGAGGCTGAGTAACTCTCCTATGAGAGTGTCCATTGAATGGAGCCAAATGAGACCCAGGATGTTGTCTTCAGATTCACAGCTGTAAAATTTATTGTTGCTTCATCCAAATGTGACTAAGCCCTGGAGGACTGAGTCATTTACCAAATTCACTGGATACTGGCTAATAAGTGAGGTAGATGCCTGTTTATTAATGTACAATGTGAAAAATAATATGTGACTCCTCCTGGTTGATTAACACATACCTCCTCAGTAGTAAAGTCTTCATAGAAGCCAAATTACTCTTGCAAGCTTGGCAAACATGGAGTAGAACAGAGGAAACTGGCTGCCTTAAAAAACTGTTCCTTCCATCCATAGGCTGGCTTGCTTCAAGAAATTATTTACTTCACATTCCACACCCAGGGATTCTTTCTCCAGGCTCCAGATCCTCCTGAATCTGATGACTGCATCTTGCTGGCTCTTTTTCGTGCTCCCTTTTATTCAAACTGGTTTCAACTTTCCATTCATCTGCCTTGGGACAGATATTTCCTTAGATCGTTCCTTAGAAGCTGACTTTCACCCCCAGCTTCTGTCCTTCAGGTAGCTCTTGGCATTGACCTTGCTCATTTGCACAGCTCTCCCATTAACCAGAATCCTTCTCCAACCAGTAGTGTAGCAGTCTCAACTGATCGCTTTGTCCTGGAGGGCCTTCAGAAAGTTACTTGATTTATGGGCCTATTTCCACTGTGGACATCTGTCCATGGAGGGAATTACAACACTGTCTCCATAGGTCACGACTCCCTCTGGAGACCATCCCTTTTTTTGAGAGTAGAGTATGGAGTTGAACCTGCAGACCCGAAAGTCAGAGAGCTTGGGTTTCTAATTCCCTTCCACTGCTTAGTGCAATAACTGTGGAACCTTGGGCAAGTTATTAACTGCTTTTCACCTCAGTTGTTAGCTACTTCATACCTCAGAAACTAAAACGAGTTTCCTCATTTGTAGAAAGGGGATTATAATAAACTAGTTCAGACCTCAGAGCATGGTTCTGAGGCGTAAATGAATGTTTTCAAGTAACAATCTACATAGCAAATAATAAGCACACAGTACTTGTTACTGCTCTTTACACCTTTTTCTAGATCCCAAGCAGCTCCTTTCCTTTACGACAGCACAGTGACTACAGGTGTTTCACAACACAATCGAGGAAGTTACAGTTTCGGAGTAACACCCTCTTGATTCAATTAGATTAGATAGCACATTCATATTAGCATACCATTTCCAGGGTACACAACTTAGCAGGTGTCTAATCACAATGACAACAACCATCACTTATTAAACACTCTTTATAGCCAGGCTGCACACAAATTGCTTCATGACTATTACCACAGGTAACACTGGCCATATGCTTGTAAAGGAAGGTATTGTTTTTGCAATTCTAAAGATTAGGAAACTGGGCTTCCTGGCATTAGGACATTTGCCTGGGATGGGCAGCAACTGGAAGTAGCCCTGATTTGGACTGAGATCTTCCTAATTGCAGAACCCATGCTTTTCCCCAGAATCTTCTGCTGTTCCCCTCATAAAATTCAGAGTGACCCTTTTCTTCAGTTGTCTGCATATTGTAGGGGCACCTTCTTATAGACTCCCCAAATGATGACATACACCTCATTATCTATAATCAGTTCAGGCCAGATGCCCAGAATTCCTTGGGACAGCCTTGTTTGTACCTTTTGGCACTGGGCAGTCCTGCATGTCATTTATTTGTTTTGCTTCTATTGTTATTTTGGTGCCATTTCAGGATTCCTTATGCCTTTTTTAAAAAAGATTTTATTTATTTATTTCTAAGAGAGAAAGGAAGGGAGAGAAAAGGAGAGGGAAACATCAATGTGTGGTTGTCTCTCGAGCTCCCCAAACTGGGGACTTGGCCTGCAACCCAGGCATGTGCCCAGACTGGGAATCAAACCAGTGACCTTGTGGTTCACAGGCTGGCACTCAGTCCACTGAGCCACACCAGCCAGGGCAGGATTCCTTATTCCTAACAAAAACTGGTTAACCAAACTTTTCTGTCTTAATAGCCCTCTGACTGAAAACTAATTACTAATCTTAGAGTTAATAAATTCTTGACCTAGAGTTCCTAAAATCCCTTTCTCCTAGGACAAAATTGATCCTGGCGTAGACTCTCTAGTAGGAGTCAATCCATCATGTTTTTAAAATGAATTAATTTATATTTTTAAATTTTATTTTATTATTTTATTTATTGATTTTGAGAGAGAGAGAGAAACATTGATTTGTTGTTCTACTTATTTATGCGTTCATTGGTTGCTTCTTGTACGTGCCCTGACCAGAGATTGAACCCACAAACTTGGCATATTGGGATGATGCTTTAACCAACAGAGCTGCTTAGCCAGCACTAAAATTTAATTTTTCAATTATAACGTACATTGAATTATCATTTTATATTAGTTTCAGATATACAGCATAGTGGTTAGACAACACTTTACAAAGATTTGATTAGCGGAATTGGATACAGGTTGAGGGCACCATCCTCATACCACCACTGTGGCTTCCATGGTGATCAATTTTCCATCCCTTCTTCAGCTCTGATTTCATCCCAAACGTTCCCCAGTTGGGACACTCTTTCCTGGAGAATACATTATTATTCCTACTTGATCCCTGTTCCCACTGTTGGTCTGCCAAGAATAATTTCCTGAGTCATACTTACCATCACTCTAATTTCCTCTATCAAAGACTTTCCTTCATATCACTTATCATGATGATGTTTTGCTTTATGAAGCCTTGAGTCATTGCTGACCAGTACTGTAATAATCATGTACTATTTTCACTCATTTTCTAGCTGAGGATGAATAAATATTCTAAAGAAAAAGTTTCTTTTTTTATACATAAAACAAAGTTATGTATTTATCAGTTGAGGAAAATGTGAGAAAAATAAATTTAAGGTACTTAATTTTAAGGTGCTTTCTTACATAAATAACCAGAACCATGAGTAAATAAAATGAATGGGACATAGGTGTACATGTTTGTCAAAATTAGTATAAGTGTGTATTTAAAATGGTGCATCTTATAGTACACAAATTGTACTTCAATAAATTGATCTAAAAAATAGGACTATGTGGGCTCTGGGAAGTGTAAACTTAGTAACACAAAATTATCAATGTCAAATCCCACATAAAATTACTATAAGAAAAAAAGGTGCCCATTTATTAAAAAGAAGATATTAACTCTACGATGGAAAATCTGATAAACCACCCAAATCAAGTGATCAAAGTGAGCATCACCAGTAATGAAACATAT
>VMDR010012173.1:16730-27128 GCA_007922815.1 Macrotus californicus | reverse complement strand
TGTTTTACCACACTGAGATCACAAAATGGGACAAGTAAAACAATTTTTTTCTTCCCAAATTTATGACATTGCTTTCCTATGGCCATAAAAACAGACACAAGAGAAAAATGTACATTTTCTGTTTATAGGGTACAAAAACACTATATGATTACCCCTCTGTATCAGTGTATGCTTTGTCAAACTTTGGAAGAATACATTAAAATCCCCTAATAGGATTATGGCTTTATTATATTCTCCCATACTTCTACTTTGTATTTTTTGCCTTAAATTTACATAACTATGTATAAAGGGCAGGTGTCTCACAGTTTCCTTACGATTTGTGCTCTTTATCCTTTCAAGCAGCTCCCTGCAT
This sequence comes from Macrotus californicus, assembly GCA_007922815.1. NCBI lineage: Eukaryota > Metazoa > Chordata > Mammalia > Chiroptera > Phyllostomidae > Macrotus > Macrotus californicus. The sequence continues at coordinate 26,776 of VMDR010012173.1, read as the reverse complement.
TTAATAACCTCGGTCTGGGTTCCCTCTCAGTGGATGCTAGCACCTTCACTTCCGCTTTCCTTTTACTTGCATGTCTTGGCATATCCTTGTCCATTTCTTTACCTTCGGTTTTTTTAGTTGTCATTTTTTTAGCCGTGTTCCTTACAAATAGCTTAAAATTGGATTTTATTTAGTTATTACCAATCTAAGAGTCTTTGTCATTTTAAAGAGCACTTCAACAAAATCACATTTACTGTGATAAGATTTTTTGGGGTTTGCTTCCATCATATCTATTACTATTAATTACATTTATTGTTACTGCATTTATTTTATTCATTCCTTTTTTGCTGGGTTAATCAATTGATAATTCCATTTTCTTCCTCATAATTAAACAATTTTATTCTAAAAATATTTGCTCAATTATCTTTCCATTTTTAAATCATTAAAAAAATCTGTATTTTTCTATTGAATAAAATAACTGCCTCCCCCACAACCCAGACATTTTTTGCTTGACCTACAGCAGTAGACACGAAGACTCGCCACCCAGATCGCCCTTCCAGGAGGGGAGAATGCTCACCACCGAGGACATGGCCAGCAGACACTTCCAGCTGTCAGCTCCTTTAGGGTCTGCCTCTACCGAGAGCCAGCTCACTGCCCACGCCTCATGGTCACAGTCTCCCTGGGGCAGCCCACATGCAATGACTGAATGATGGGGCAGCTCCCCACCAACCTAGGCCCAGATTTGTGGGTCCTGCATGGGAGTTTGCCTTCTCCCTCTGCCTGCCCAACCATGCTTCCTCTCTCTTCCTTTCCCAGATGGCATTAGCCTTCACACTCTGTGGCTCACACACACTCACACACACACACACACACACACACACACACACACACACACACACGACAGAGATGTATTCTCTCACAGTTATGAGGCAACAGGTCCAAAATCAAGGTGTTGGCAGGACCACGTTCCCCCTGAACTGCTGCACCAAAGCCTTCCTTGCCTCTGCCTAGCTCCTGGTGGTGACTATTTCTCTTTGGTGTTCCTTAGCCTGTGGCTGCACCACTCCAATCTCTGCCTCTGTTGTAACACAGAGTTCTCCTAGTGTGTCTCTGTCTTCACATGGCATTTTCCTCTTCTTATAAGGACACCAGTCATATCAGATTAGGACCCCCCTAATGACCTTATCCTAACTTGACTACATCTGCAAAGACTCTATTTCCAAATAAGGTCACGTTCATAGGTGGCAGGGCAGGGGTGGTGGGGGGGAATTAGGACTTCAACATATCTCTTCTGGGGACACATTCAGCTCATAATATATGTTGACCCCTAATTAACATCTTGCACTCAAAACTCTATCCCAGAGCCTGCTGCCAGAGAGCACAACCCATGCCATCTCTTCTATCTTCTTGTTCACAAGAAAAAATATTTGAAATCTTTTTACTCTCTCACTGGCTGCTCCACTCTAAACTTCAAATAGCTCCTCTTAGTCAACATGGCTCTGCTGTTTGAAGAAATCTGAATTAACAATTTATAGTTCGCAGTCACATTACCATCATTTATTTAGACTTGACCATAGTTTTATAAGGTTCTTTGCTCATCACTGTTTCTTTGGCTCTTCATCTTCCCCTATCCTGACACCTTTGCTCTGATTCCATTTTTATTCTGTTCTCGATAGTTTCCTCAGAAGTGGCACAGGATGGTCCACTCTGAGTTGCTCCAAGTCCATGCCCAATGTTACTCCAACATCTTTCTTTTCTCTTCATATATGACTAGATCGTTTGGTGGGTGCAGGATTCTTGGCTCACAGTCCTCGCCTTTCATCTCTCTATTAACATGGTATTGCTGCTGCCTTGCTTCTTGGCTTACAGATGAGTAGTTTCAAGCTACTCTCATGCTCCTGTGTTGGCAACTTACTGGTTTTCTCTGTCTAGAAACCTATGAGAGTTTTCCATTTTAACACAGCTAACCAATTCCATGAGGATAGAGTGCCTTTTCCCACTAACCCTGCCCTGTAAAGGGGAACTGACAAGAGGCCATCACACAGGGATCTAAAGAGCTGACTTAAACCATGAATAATATGCAGGCTATCTAGATGAGGAATGAATAGCACGCATATCCTCCAGGCAGTCTTTCATGAATGTTGTTCCTCACAACCAACCTCTGATAAGAACTGGGTGGATGGTGGAGCACTGAGGGTTATAACCTCTGGCAAGATCCCGGAATGTAGAAATTCTAGGGGCCAAGGACATAATCACAAGACTCAGATCTCCTTAGAAAATGTATTCGTATGTAATCTAACACAAGAGTATAGACTTATTTTCTTAAATTATTTCTGACATTAAATAGTGCCAACTTATGATGTCATATGGTTACACTGTTGAGACATCAGCTCAGCCAACATTAACATATGCCAAGAAATGATATATTTTAAAAAATATTTTATTGCTTATCTATCTTTTCTGGTATTTAGTGTCTGAATTCTGTGAGCTTCAGAAAGGAATAACTTACAGTATTTCATAGTTCTCTATATTTCTATGCTTTCTCTTAATGTAAGGGAAGGAAAGATACTATCATTTATTAAGTAACAACTACGTGTGAGAGGTATCAATTATATAATCTCATTTAATTCTGCAAGTGATCCTTTGACATTCTCCAATTTAGCTTGTGCTGTTTTGACATTATAATGGACTGTTCTATAATATCCATGGGATGTAGTCATTTAAATTCTGCCAAGGCTCTTGCTATCAGGCTAGTTTGCAGAAGTGTAGTCCTTAGTAGGCAAATGAACATAGGGGGAACATCCAGACCCCTTACCACAGTTCCCAGCCTGGCTTTGTTGCTCTCTGTACCAATGCTGGGTCTCAGAACCACCTGGAGAACTTTTTGAAAATTCAGATTCTTGGGTCATGCACCAAAAACAACTAAATCTCTACCTTTGCATGGTGGGTCTAGGGATCAGTATTTTCATCATGCTTCATAGGTGTGGCATCATTGCCAGGGGTGTCTAAACTTTTGGCAATTGGGGGCCACATTGGAAGATGAAGAGTTGTCTTGGGCTACACATTAAATACATTGCAACAAGTAATCACAAAAAAATCTCAATGTTTTAAGTAAATTTACGATTTTGTGTTGGGCCGCATTCATAGCCATCCTGGGCTGCATGCAGCCCATGGGCTGCAGGTTGGAACGCCTGAAAGCTACTCTGACTAGTGAAGGCAATTAAGATGCTTTTTTTTTTTTATCACTTCCAAAGAATTGTCAGGATGCAGTAGGGAAAGCAGAAACCATTCTGGGTGTGTTAAAAAGAGCAGAATTAATAGATGGAATTAGTTACAAAAATGATGGGTGAGCTGAAAAGCTAAGCAAAAGACGATAAAATGCAGAGATTAACATCAGCAGGAAGCCACTATTGCTTTTAGAGTTAGAGGCACACCAAGAGGAGATGTTGGTAACAAACCTCAAATGCTGGAGGTATCTGATAAAATAACATTGAATGTCAACTATAATTGCAAACAAAAAAAAAGCTGGAGGTACCTATTGGATCCAGAACACCTTGGTGAGGGCTGACTGGCAGAAGCTGGGACTACAGAAAAGGGGGTATGTTTGAAGGCAAAACAATCATTGTTGGAGAGACCACCCAAGGCAGAGAGAGTGGGGACAACACCTGGACTCTCCCTTGCCCCCTCTACATGCCCATACCCGTCTATGGCTTCCATCTGAGATGAGGAGCCTGGGAAATGCATCCTATAGGAGATGACTGCCCTGTGATACAGAACAGGAGAAGAGTGAGGAATGGCTCTGAGGACACACAGGCCAATGATGGTCCATAGAATTAGCTATAAAACTGTAATGAAAGTGGAAAAGTAGATATGAGCTAATGATATACCCCAGAAATATGAGTCTCAAGGAAATGTGAATTGGGAGGTAGGTTAGGAGCTGGTACAAACATATCTATTTCTGTGACTGGCAATTTTTGAAGAGCTTAAATAGATCACTGCAAAGTAGCTAGGGTCTAATGTAGCCTCTTCATTAGGTACAGGAGTGAGGCTGTGATTTGGGATGACTTGCCTGGGGTCAAGTCGGAGGTAGCAGAGTTGAGATTCCATCCAGAGTTGCCTGACTCTAAATCCCATACTGCACTTGCTCTCCTAGTTACTTGACAAAACAATAATGAGATTGTCTAATAACTATTGCAGTGCATTTTTAAGTTCATAAATGCAATCGAAAGGTTAGCCAACAATATTAATTTGCATAATTATTTCGTAAAACTTGTTCTACATCAGCAAGTCTCAGCCTAAAGGACATTTCTGAATTTACAAAGTGGTAGGGGAGGTTTTAAAAACACTATAGTTACCAAAAGTTTTAGGTATATTGCACTTGGGGACCATATTCAAATTGCTCAGCTGCAACCCCTTCAACCTCTGATTCCCCAGGCTACACATGGTAATGCTTCTTAGAATATCTCCCAATAAAGAAAGTAATTAAAAAATAATTTTGGTCTTAGTCATAGCTGAATGTTAATCATTTATGGTTAAGTTATACTCTTCTGAGTTCATTTTCATTGTCCGCCAGCACATTAATTCACTCTTTCATACATCAAACAAATATTTATTGAGCATCACTGTCAGGCAATGGTCCTGGGGCCAAATGCAAAGACAGATCCCAATCTTCAAAGAAGTCACATCAAAGGGTTTAAGAAATACAAACTCGTAGTTACAGAATAGTCACAGGCTGTAAAGTACAGCATAGGGGATATAGTCAATAGTGTTGTTTTTTTAAAAATTGAACTTATTGGGATGAGATTTTTATTGGTTAATAAAATTATATAGGTTTCTAGTGTACAACTCTGTAAGACACCATCTGTATATTGCATTGTGCATTCACCGCTCCGGTCACTAACATTGTAATGACTGTGTGTGGTGCCGGGTGGGCACTGGAAATACTGGGGAGAATGCTTTTTAAAGTACATGACTGTCTAGCCACTAATCTGTACACCTGAAACTAATACAAAATAATGAATGTAAGCTGTAATTGAAAAATTAAAAAATGAGACAAGGAACACTAAGTCACATCAACAGGGGCAAGAGGTGCGGAGACAGCTGCTTTACTCTGCGTTCTTGGGGGGAAACTGCCCGAGTCAGCCTGTGGGGACCATGGAAAACTTCACTTATGAGGACTCCTGAAAATGGACTTGGAGAAGCTTTCCCAGGACACCAGGTTGAGAGGTAGAGGATGAGGGAAATGCCAGGTGGCCTGGCTGCTTGCTTGAAGAAAGCCCCAGGGCCATGAGGCAGTGTTTAACATGCTTTCATGAGTGTACTCTGAGATAAGAATTTTGTATTTAAAGAATTTACCCAGAAGCCTCCCAAGGTTTAGGATATAACTTAAGGGGTTACAGAGTTCTGGGTCGCACGTTCCACTTATAGCATTAAGTCCCTGTACAATCCTTTGCCTGAATAAAAACACATTTGTGAAAATTTATATGGATTCATGGAAACCTAGAAAGCCATTCTTAGGAAAATGTCAGCCTTGTGAACAGTTCTGCTGGGGGAGCAATGAGGATTCAGTCCTTCCTCCAGTGAGCGTCACAGAAGATTTGATGTCTTTTAAAGTGGTTTTGGCAGTAAACAACGAAACAGCAGGAAAAACCTATGGCTTACGAATGCAATGGTTTATTTTCCAAGGCTGAAAGAGAAGCAACAAAAACACAACAAACGGAAAACATCCTTGACGTAGTTTCCAAGGTATAAATGCCTATATTTTTCTGATCAGAAAAATATTTCCCTTGTGCTAAGAAATCATAGGCTCAGATTTAGTCCCTTAAAATATCTGCATAAACTCTCAATGAAATGCAGAAAATCTGCATATTAAATACTTGCACAGTGGAGGACACCTATAGGCACACAGATTCAGATACATGGTTGGTTATACATTTGTACGCTCAGAAGCTGTAAAAATACAGCCACGGTGCTCCTCTGGTCTCCACAGAGCTTCCCTGTTCTTACTGATGAAACCCGTTTACATGAGGGTTCATTTCATGCATCTAATATTTACATAGCCAAGCTACTGCCCCAACCAATTCCGAATGACAGCACCTGCTCGCCGCCAATCCAAATGGAGACCAATCAAAACAAATTGCTGGGCTCTTACATTCTCTCATAAAGCACACTCATCAGCTTGCAGAATGGTTCTCACAAAGCGAATAAACAGAATAGCTATAAATGGCAACAACAAAAGGCTTAGCATAAAATGAACCACTTGTAATTCATTTTCCTAACCAACATGTTAAAAGAATTCGTAAGTCCTTTCAAACCAAGCCTTCACTGCAAACATCAGAAGAAAGTAGCCCATGAAAACAGCTGAGGGATGTGTTGCTTTCAGGCCAGTGTAACTCACAGCCTTTCCTGAAAACACCATTATCGCACGCTCTTCTCCTGCCCCAATTTCCATTATGAATACACAAAGGCACAGTATGTGTTTGTGTGTGCTTGGTGGCAGCGTTGCAAGGTAGGGGAAGAAAGCTGTGAGTCAGCAGAGTAAATACATCCAGGGTCCTGAGACCTGGCCTTGCGCGGGGCAGGTGGGGAGAGAATCCACAAGGACTCAACCACGTTTTCTCTCTTCCCGGAGACATCAGGGACAATCACTAAAGACCTCACAGCAATGGTGAACTCTTTGCCTCTGCATGACGCTTAAAGTTGTTTTATTCCCCAGATTTTGCCAGATATTTGACATCACGTAGACTTCACAATTATTTTATTTTTACTACATTGTAAAATTGTCTTCTTTTCAAAATTTACCAGATTATGCTCTCTGTCCAGATTTTATTTCTCAGCTACTTTCCTCTTTTTTTCTGTGAAGAGTATACTCCTAAGGAATGTATGAATTATTAATGTATTAGGGAATATAATAATTACTCAATTATCACAATAATAGTTGTGTAAACTGTATGCAAATTCAAGCCAATTGATGACTCCTAGAAAAATGTTCAGACTCAGATGCAAATAACCAGAGCCCACTTGGTTTTGCTCCCGCAGCAGTCTGCAAAGCATTTCTGGGCCTATTTCTTCCTCTTTTCAGAAAGTCAGAGCAGCACAGTTCTCCCATGTGGCCCAGATACAAAGGACAGCTGGCAGTTTAGCCCCAGATGCTCCGGGGCTGTGTCTGTGGGGCAGTCTGAACAGCACAGCGAGGGGTGGGCACGAATGTAGAGGACATGCACTGGCTAGAGGGATGGAGCATGCTGAAAAAAGTCGAAGAAGATTGAGCAGGAGAACAATCCTGTACAGTCTAACATTTTCTACAAATACTAAAAGTGGCTTCCAACAAACATAAATGTCTAGATAGAGAGAAAACAGTAATGAGATGACCACTATGACATCTCCTCGTCCAGACGGGTGCCCGTCCACCGAAGCACTCACACAGCGCTCCTCTGTGTAAGGTGCTTTGGGGAAACCATGAATCAGATGGGTCCTGCTGTCCAGGAGCTCACACAGGAAGCCAGAACACAGGCGCAGGGCACAATGGGAAAGTCTTTAACAGGATTAGGAGTTAATACCTTTTGCTTGGCTTTGCCTCTAACAAGTATTCACTTATCACAGTCAGAGGGCTCTCATGGAATGTTCCAAAAAAATGCAATAAAAACTTTGAAAGTTAAAAATAAAAACAAGGCCAAGAGATTATAAATCATTAATCACTGATACAAAATTTCATTGCCCAAGTGTTTGTTATGTGCTTGGCTCTGTACACATTTGAGAGCTGCTTTCAACAAACCAACAATTTAATGGGAGAATCAAGACTGCAAGGAATTGTTCGGAGAGGGAGGGGACACAGGTCTAGAGTAAGCACTCCAAAGGGAGCGGTGAGATGTCCAGGCAGGAGTGGGGAGCAGGAAGGTAGAAGAAAGCGACTGGTGTGTCTGGGAAAGATACGCCTGGAGAGGGAGGAAGATCATCCTGACCCAATAATGGCAAATCAAGTTGGAGACAGTGATTAGTCCCAGGCTAGAGGACCTTGGGAGCCAACTGTGGATATGACAAATTAGGGAACATCTGCTGAAGGCTTTTGAGTAATAGCCCAGTAAGAGGTTTAAAGATAATATTGCTTAACAGGAGACAAGATGAAATGGGAAGAGAAGACCAGATCTAAAGAGAGAATCTAGCAGCTGCTGCACGGGTCATGGTGCTGAGAACCTGGAAGTCCAAGATCAAGCTGGACATGGAGAGTGAGGAGCCCTGCGTGGCGGTGACAGCAAAAATTCCTCAGAACCTGGGCACCAGCTGGATCTGAGGGAATATGGGGTTACCTCCAAGATGACTAAGTTTTCAAGGTTCACTAACTACAGAAGATCATGGGAGCTCTGAGAAGGGCTGTATCCCTGCCCAGGTGGTACCCTTGCCACATCCACCTCAGCCTCAAAATGAACCGAGAGGGACAAGGGACCCAGACCACACCACCCCGTGAGCCACATGGAAAACTCTTTTACAACACAGGGACTGGGTGGGTCAAGAGGAGTTGGGCCTTGGGCTTGTCATGTCAGGTAGAGTCACAGAAGAGTAAATCGAAGGACTGTAAAATTTAATCAGATGGGAGAGATGCCCAAAGCCCCACGTTTCCAGACAGACACACAGAAATGGTCAACTGCCTGATGTCCTTCCAGCCTATGAATCTCCATACTCCCTAGCTAGCAGCTGGGCCCTTGTAGCTTAGTAACACATCCACCACTCACTCAGGCTCTTGGCCGGGGTTCTAACCCTTGCAGCCAAACTCTGCTAACTAAGACAAGCTGCCATAGATTTAACTGAGGTCATCACCTCCTCCACCTGCCACCCTCTCCTCTGAGACACGGAGAGGTGGTGACAACGTTGTGGTCACTGAACGGGCCCCAGAGTCAGACTTCCCTGCTTTACCCGCGGGACAACCTCCTCAAATCACTTACTCTGTGTGCCTCCGTTCTTCATCTGAGAATTGGTGGAAATAATAGTACCTCTCTCACAGGGCAGTTGTGAGGAGTGAGAGCATGTGAGACAGAGCACACCTTTCTCTTCTCTGCTTCTGAACCTCCTGTGGCTGTGAGGAGACTCGGGGAATTGAAGGCCCTGCACAGCCTGGGCTCACCGCTCCCGGCAGACACTTGTCCTCTCTCGCTGAGGTGGCAGGTGACTGCCTACACACTGGGCCCTGCGCCTCACAGGCTCCCTCTCAAGCCTTGGGAGAGCACGCTCTTCCACAGCAGGGTGGGTTCTCGATGGCCCCACGCCTGTACCCACAGTGTTTGTTCAACTTGAAACAGCCTCTGCGTGACCCTGTGTATCAGTCAAGTGTCTCCGCTCTCTGAGGACATCCTTGATCCCTGCCATCCTGGAAGAACACAGTGCTTTCATAACCCTCTGCCAGGCACTCACATCCTGGCGTTTACGTGGCCCCGGGCTGCATTTGCCCGCAGGTCTGTCAACAATAATTACAATGGCTGATGTGTATGGAGCACACCTTTGTGCCAGGCACTGCTATAAGGGCTACTTGAATAAACTCATTTAATTCTCCCAATAACTCCAAGTACCAGGTTTCTGTTATTCTCCTCATTGTACAGATGAGAAAATGGAGGCACCGAGCAGTCAAACAACTTGCCCGAGTCCGCGTGGTTGGCAGGTGGCAGAACCACGATGTGAGGCTCAAGCTGCCCCCATCCAAAGTGGGGCTCTTAACCAGCCTGTCAGTACTGCCCGTTCCAGGACTTCATTTCCTTAGGCCCCTACCTGACAATTTCGACATCTTGCCTGCTGCTTCACAGAGGGGTGGACGACCCCTTCATTTGCTGCTTTTTCCACCAGAGAACTCAGGAGCACCACTTCCCACCCTCTCACCCCCTCTTCTAACGCACAGCTATGGCGTGCTCCATGTCCCCTCCAACACACGCTTGTCTGCAGCCCTCTCTGCATCGTGTATCATTTTACCTGGCTTGTCACCCTCTTTCTCTCACCTGGCTCTTTACCTCGAGAATACGAACATGTCAATTCCTTTCTGACACTTCTCCTTCACCCTGATGTCCACACCCCCCCCCCCCCCC
>VMDR010012173.1:0-16630 GCA_007922815.1 Macrotus californicus | reverse complement strand
TTCTTTCCTAGCAGACGCCTGATTTTGCTTGGGGAGGCGATGCGCTCAGTTAAATGAGCAAAAAGAACTGGTATTCCCAGTTGTTCTGGAATGAGATATCGGTAGATGTTTTGTGTCCAGAAAAAGTTGTTAAAGAGACAAAACTCAGGTGGGCTGGGCCTTTCTGCCACTTGTCATTTGCCCTTTGCTCTTTTTTCCATGGGTGGCCCACTTGAAAACAAGTGTGGGCAAGGACTCCATACACACCTGGTTTTCCTTTCCAGCTATCCCTGGCTTTCCCCTACCACTTTGAACACATCTTGGTCTCTTTGGCAAGCTCCCTTTTTCTTGGCTGCCTCTTAAATATTTATGTTCCTCAAGGTCTCTGTACTCCGCTCACTCCTTCTGAATAATCTCTTCCATTACCTGCAGGTTCACTGCAGCCTACTTGTAACAACTCCCAAATAACTCCCGAGTCTAGGTCTCTTTCTTGAGCTGTAGGTCTGCATTCTCAATCAGTCAGTCTGCATTCTCAATCAGTCACTTTTAGGATTCCTACAGTGTCTTACAGGCACTATAAATTCCATATGCTCCAACTGCAGTTTATCATATTCCACCCCACTCTGAGAATGTTACCATCACGCACCTAGTTATCCAAGCTGGAAATCAAGGGACCACCTGGACTTCTCCTTATCCACCCTCCCCCTCACCATCCTACAGCCCATCCAAGTTCTTCCCATCTACTTCTGTAATGTACTTTGATTCTGACACTTTCTTGGCCTTTTCCCTGTTATTATCATAATTGAGATTTCATTTCCTGCCACAGATTACTGCTTCAACCTCCTAAAGTGTCTGCCTCACTGGGGTGTAATATTGGTGAAAGGACCTTTTTCTGATGCAGACCTGCCTATGCCACTCTCCTTTAAAATCCTGCAGTGGCTTCCCACTGCTTCAGGGAGGAACTCAAAGTCTGTAGCATAGCATCTGACCTCTCATGACCTGGCCCCCTGAACGTACTTCACCTTGCCACCCGCCCCCAACAGCGCTGCAGCCACATGGGATGACTTAGAGGTCCCAGAAGCCATGCATCTCCTGCCTCACCTCCTGCCTTTGCATTCACTCCAGAGCCTGACACGCCACTGCCCTCTCTCCCTGCCTAGGTGCTCCTTGTCCATCAGGATGCAGCTCAGGCATCACTTCCTTCTGTGAATCCAGCTCCTCCGAAGCCAGGGTTCAGTGCCTCTCCTCTGGGCTCCCAGGCTGCCCTGCCCCTATTGTGATACCCACTGACTGCATTGTAATCATGAGTTTAAATTTCTTTCTTTCCACTACAGTACCAGTCCCTTTCAAGGCAAGTAACCCTCTGTGTTTATCTGTAAACTGCAGAACCTAGCACAGTGCCTGGCACATGGACAGACTAAAAAGTGAAAAGTTTAATAAATGTACATATGAGTATGTCTGCCACCCTGGGATAAGCTGTCCTGGGGGTGGGAAGGGTGGAGTTCACCCTTACAAGTTAAGTCAGTGCTTAGTAAATGTTTTCTTCTTCCTCCCGTTTCGCATTGTATGACAAATGTATGTTCAGTTTTGAGAGTGATAAAACAAGATGGAAAACTAGGACTGTGATCAATGTAGCATCCAAATACTTACAGGAGGGATTTTTCTTCCTTCCCTCCCTCCCTCCCTCCCTCCCTCCCTCCTCCTCCTTTTCCCTTTCCTGTTTTAGGTTCACTTTACACAAGTTTCTCTCAGTTTCTTCAAATGGGTTCTCTTTTTAAATATTTTAAAAGAAATGATTATAAATGCAACTCATATCTTTATAGAAATATTGGATAAACACAGAAAATCACAAAAGAAAATAAAAGCAGCCGGCAATCTCTACCACCCGGAGACGCTCATGGTTTCCCCCTGGGAGTGTCCTCTCATGTTTTCTGCGACTCTCACACAGCCTTTGCTCTCCATCGGCTCACTGCTTCTAGAACGGCACAAGAGGCCGAAAGACGCCACAGCACTCTGGGGCAAACCTCCACCCTTCACTCCCTTAGCACGCACCACAGAACTAGTCACAAAACAAAGTAAGACCCCATAGAGCAACGACTCTAAACAGTGAAGGCTTCAACCTGAGGTTGGGCTTCTCTTGGAGGGGGCTGCTCCTCGTCTTCAAACCCTACATGGCTATGCCTATGGCACTGCAGTCTGCAAAGAACTTACCTTTAAGCAAAAATATAATTCTGCATTTTCACTTATCTGTTGGGTGAGACTCAGTCCACTCTGACAAAGCGTTCTTGTCAAGTGGTGTATTAAGTTCACAGGAGTCACTCCTAATCTTGTTATTAAACTATTTCAGTTCCTATGATTTGAAAATAGGGGAAAACATTTCCAATCTTCAGCTTTAGGATATATTTCAAATCTTACACAACTGGCAGGCTGCCTCAAAGCTCACCGCTGTGCTGAAGTCTCAGTACCAAACACGCCCTGTTTTCTCGGTGTCAAGGACTAGGATAAACCTATGGCTCTTAATTCAGTCCAACTGAAAGAAATCCAGAAAGAATGGAGCATTATTGTGATAATGAACAACCCATGGGAAAAGCACATGCCCTTTCCCTAGCGTTAATACTGCTAAGTCTCCCTGGAATTCCAGGCTCACTCCCGCCCAGGCTTGCTATTTGCCCTTGGAGAGCCCTCGGGGAGTTGTCTTCAGAATGCACAGGCCTGGGCTGTGGCTGAAGGACACCACCCAGCACCCCTCCCCACGATACACAATTTCAATTCTCCTTATCAGAAGGCCAGCAGAGGAGTCTGGGAAAAGTGACAGCTTAAAATACCTATAGACAATCTACGTGGGGGCAGTGGTGCTAATTTAGATCTGCCTGGGAGCACTGGGAATGCCATGGAGAGCTGTGACTTGGATCAACAGTTTGCTGCCTGAGGTTCTGGGGGAAGGGGAAGGAGGAGATGCAGGTATAGAGGCCATAGTTCAAAATAGTCTGACACTTGGAGTGCTTATAGCTTAAGTAACTCAAGAACTTAATAGTAATGGAGAATTTAGAGCCAGGACCCCAAATATCCTACCCTCCCACAACCTTGGGAAGCTTAGAACACTTCTGTCTGAATGACAACCCTCCCCCACCAAAAACACTCCTTCTGACTTAGCAAAAGCCCACTTCTCTCTGGAAAATGAGAAGAAAAGATCTCCGCGGGGCAGGTTCAACCCTGCAAAAAAGGGGCCCTTTTTCACTGGCGTGCTCAGGGCTTGGCAGCAGAGCGCAGGTTGGGAAGCAGCCCCCCGGCTGCCCTTCGGCCAGGTACCTTTGTAGAACTACACACAGCACTGCTGTGCCCTCTGGCCAGGGCCCAAGCACAAACCATCAGTGGGATGGCTTCATCAGTCAGCGGGGAGCAGGGGAGCTTCCAACTGCCCCTAACTCATCCCAAGGCCAGAGAGTCCACGGAGGACTGGATTATTCCTTCATTTAACAAACCTCTGTGCACGTGCAGGTCCTGCGCTTGGTGCTGGGGGAAAGGCATGGCCCAAACCCCATGCACTGGCACTAGGAAAGGCCCACCCCCAACAACTGCAGGGTCTGGGGAAGAGAAGGAATGGAGGCCCACATACCATATGCTATGGGGTTTCTCTTCACTCACCAGCCTAAACTGGGCACCTGCTGCCCACACATACCTCAGCCCCCAACAGCATCCCTGTTTTCAGTCTTTCAAAGAAACCTGCTGTGGGAAGAGCTTTGAATTTAGAAACTGCACACTCTTCAGGGTTCTGAGACAGAAAGGGCTGGCTCCTGACCCCTAGCCTGGCACCTTCTCCTCCCCTGCAGTCCTGTGCCACCTCTCTGAGGGCCTTGTGCACACATGTGTAGGTACCCCTGTACACAGCGCTCACCGTCTTTCATGCTCAGCAGTGTAGTCTCTAGGGCATGGCTCTCCGTCAGGAGGAGGGCCTTGGGAAAGAAGCCCAGGCCCTCTCAGCTGGCTTTGGGTCATTTGGGCAGGGAATTCTGGAATCTGGGGTCCTGGTTCCACAGAGTGTGGCATGGAAAGGAGTACCTGGGCTCTGGCTGGGCCCATCGCCTTGACCTCTCAGACTTGTTGCTTCATGAAGAAGGGGCTGAGCCGAGCTAGAGGAGAGCCAGAGGAGGGGCCTTTCAAGTACAAGACCCAGATTAGGTGGCTCTGAAGAGGGCAGGGCCCCTCTTGCCTGGGTGTCAGAGCAGTACTGCCCGAGAGACAGAAGTGATTGGCAGCCACGAAACAGTGTAATCGGTGCTCAGCTGGGATGAACACAGGTTGGCAGGGGCACAGCCTGGACTCTGGGAAGGCTCCTCTGAGGAGGTGATACCTATCTGAGCTGTATCTTAAATAATGACTAGCAGAGAGCAAGGATGAAAAGGCTAGGATGAACATTTCCAGAGCACAGAAGTTGCATTTTCAAAGGCATGGAGGTGGGACAACATGGTGCCTTCTGGAAATTAGCAGTTATTTGTCAGGGTAGACACAAAGGGGCACTCGTTGGGGAGAGGCCTAGGATAAATCTGGAAGGTTCTACTGGGAAGCTCTTGTGTACCATGCTGAGGCATTTAGAATAACGGAAGAATCACCAAAGAGGACTTCATTCATTTGCCATAATGAGTGAGCCACTGATGAACAAAGGATATTTTACTACAGATAAAGTTTCAGTAATATACAGATAAAGTATATTACAAATGCCTTTTAAAAAATCTCTTAAATCCAATATACGATGGGCAGTGTGGTCATCTCAAATACAATTTCAGCTGGAGCCCAGATCTCTCCTGGACTTACATGTCCAAACGACAGCTCCCTCTGGTTTCTCAGAAGCATGTTAGACATGGTAGGTGCTAGACAGAACTCGAACACTTCTACCCCTGCCCTTTCCGACTCCCCCATCTTATTCAATGTCAGTCTAATCCTCCCCATTTTTCTCTCCCCCTCAGCTAGCCCTCCCCCAAGTCCTGCTACTTTCTCCCAGCCACCTTCTCCCCTCCAGCCTTACTGCTCTCCCCCAGCCCATCAGCAGCATCTCTTGCCTGGACTAACACAACCCTCTCCTAATTGGTCTCCTTGCTTCCTTTCTCCACAGGCAAGAATGGCCATGAAAAGGAACTCTGTTCAGGATAGTGTCTTGCATAAAAAAATCTTTAATGCCTCCTCATTACATTTAGAAGAAAATCCAAACTCCCTGCCTTGACCTACCTTCCCTCTGTTGCCTATCTTGCTCTTCAGCCTCTTCTCAGGTTGTTCTTCCCCTTACTCACTTGGCTTCAGCCCCACCAGCCTGATTTTGATCCATCAAACACATCAAGCTCTTTCTTGCTCAAGGAGTCTGCACATGCCTCTTCCAGTCTGTGATGATGCTCCCTGACCAGCCTATCAACTCAGGTGCTTATCTATGATTCAAGTCCTCAGCCCCTGGTGTATTTCCTTCCTAACCTTTACTGTAATTGGCAACTGGCAATTATTTCATTACCTCCCTCTCTCGTCTATTTCCCCTCACTGTAACAGACACTCCAGGTAGCCAGGGGGATTAATGGCTATTAGAAGCTAGAGATAAAACTGTTCCTAAAAGCTCAGTGTCTGGCCCTTAGTAGGTGCTCGAGATATACTTGTTACCAAGTGAACAATGTTACAACCATATTAGAAATTCACCCACTTACTACTTTTCAGATTTGGGTTAATTATGCTTCCTAAACTTAAAAAAAAATGCCTGTTTATAAAATAAGCTCAAAATTAATAAAGGAATCATTATACTTTGAGGAGGTTTAATTCAAATCTGGGCTCCAATAAATTATCTTTTGCAAGTATTCACATTGCTGATTATGGGGAATGCCATAGAGGATTTATCCAAAAACAAAAAACCAAACACCATGGCAGTAACGTAACAGAACTACACGCCTTATTTAATGTGGGAAATATCTAAATAAGACCATGATGGCTTTCTGACAACATATCTACTCAGTGAACCCTGGCTCCTTTCCACTACACACCGAGTGTGTTTGAGATCTCAGAATGCAGAGCTCAAGGAGTTCTCAATGCTAGGATCAGCAGATGTGCACAGTGGCCCTGGTTGCATTTTGGAGCATTACTAAGGGCAGGGAAAATTTAGCGGAGATTGGGAACTATACATTCTTTGTCTCTTCTATCTTTGTATCTCTGAGAGTCTGCAGTCATAATTTCTACGCTGTTAACTCTGAGGCCTGGAACAAAGTTTGTCACTGAGATAGGAAGTGGCTGCAGAACACCTTATTCAATCATGTCTATTTCACTTACTCTTTTAGAATAAAAAGATTTATTAATTTCCTAAAAAGAAGTAATGTTTTTTTAAAAGCCATAAACATAGAAAAATAAAAAAACATTAAGTTAGTAAAACTTTTTTTTAAAAATTTGACTCAAGAATTGTTTTAAATGAACATTGCAGTTCTTGTTTGCTGGCAAGTCCTAGAACACACGCACTGTCCTCTGCACACTTTGCAAGGCACTTTGCACATCCTGCTCATCTCCCAAGGGAGTGCCTCTTCACCTGTCAACCAGCGAAAGAGTTCTTTCCTCTACGAACACCTTTGTTACTTCCTTCCTCTCCATTCCTGTAGCATCTTGGATCAAGGTCATTATTTGTTGCGGCAAAGTACTCCAGAGCACTGTCCTTCTCTTCATGTGCAGCCCACCAAGAGCTGCTTGAGTACCTGCTCACTCCTCTTCGGAACAGCAGCCCCTAGCACAGTGCCTCCGCATAGTAGGTATTGGCCAGACATTTACTGCAAAAATGAATGATTAAGTGCTCACTCCTCTTCGGAACAGCAGCCCCTAGCACAGTGCCTCCGCATAGTAGGTATTGGCCAGACATTTACTGCAAAAATGAATGATTAAGTGCTCACTCCTCTTCGGAACAGCAGCCCCTAGCACAGTGCCTCCGCATAGTAGGTATTGGCCAGACATTTACTGCAAAAATGAATGATTAAGTCATCCCTATTATTCCTTTTTCTAAGACCTATAAATTTGATGACTATATTTTATAACCGTATTATAAACATGACATAATAGAGAATTTTTGTCATTTTTAGGTGCATAAAACAGAAATGTTCTACTTTTAAGGACAAGGCTTCTGAGAAGTTTTGGTGGACAGCTGGAGGCAATACTTGATAAAATCTTAACTAAGAGAATGCGGAATCTCAAGTTTCCACAGCTATGAGAGCTGGGATCGGTAGCGACCTTAAATCCATGGGTGGGGCAATACCTACCTCTGGATTCCTTCTCTGTCACCCCCGCCCGTTCTTTCAGTGAAAGAATGCCGCAGCCATCCATCCACTGAAATGGCAGGACAGTGACAACTGACCTGTGGTGACTTCACCAACCTGGAGTTACAGATCGGTCGAGTTAAGAAGTCAAGACCTCAGCGCAACATTTTCCTGATAGCATTGTCAGAACTCTCTAGTTTGGATCAAATGAAGAAAAGCTGTCTTAGACTCATGAATAAAATCTGAAACACACATTATTGTCAGAGAACTATACTTTCTTCTCAGTTACACACAGGAGGAGCTCCAAATGCGACCATCAGATAAATCACTCCAAACTGGAAAAGAAAGTTTTTTAAATGGACAAAACTAAATTAAATAAACATGACAGTTGTTTTACATTGGCAGGTCCAAGGAAACTTTGTGGTCTTTAAATTCAGTAAGTTGTTCAAATGTATATCAGAACACTGTTATTGAGAAAAATTGTAAAACCCTAACGAGACAAAAACAGTTGGTTAACTAATACAGCACAGAGATAGAGGGTAAAATAATGCAGAAGTGTATTTAAAGCATGCATTGTGTATTGCATGGGGAAAAGCATCTTATGGAGCTGACTGTCCTGTAAAATGTGATTCTGTGTGAAAATTCCAGATGCAGTTTAGTCACTGAAAAAGCCTGGAACAATATACACGGGAGTGTAAACAGTGGCATCTCAGTGAGTTGTACTGCTTTTCTGCTTACTGGAATTTTCTCGTCTCCAAAATTAACTAGTACTGCTTTTACCCTTAGAAAGTGTAACTTGTTTGTTTTAGTCTATTTCGCTCTTTCCTTCTAATATTTTTCACATTATTAAAACACATGGCTTCTGAACGCTTGCTTAAAAGTAAATGTCACCTAAGCTCCTCTCCTAATTATACAGAATTTAATAGATTGTGTGAAAGTTAAAGCAGATTTCTGTATCCTGAGCTGCGGAATTGTTGGAGAAACCTCAACAATTTTCATGGATGTTAAAAGAACGGAAAGGAAAGCTTGTTGACTTTATATGCCATGGAAGTTGCAACAACATCACTTCCCTAGACTGTGCATTATAAGAGTTTTAGTCTCAAAGCTTTTCTAGAGCCTAAAACCACTCACAATGGGCAACAATGAAATACATTATGACATGCATATCACAATTCCCATGAACTAACACTCCATATTTCCTAAGCACCACCTATCATTAATAAATACTGAGTTCCTTCGATAGATAACAATTGGTATTAGGAAAGAAACATAAGCCACTGTCCCTTTCTTTCAGGCAATCTGTCATAAAGGTAGAGGATTGTTTCATATATTATATATAAATATATATAAGTATAAATATATGTTATAAGTATATATTATACATTTCATATATTCAGGTTTCCATTTATTCAAGTTACCAGTTTTCTGACCAATAATTTTACAAGTTTTATCCCCTCTAATCCTTACTACTTTTGAGGTAGAACTACTCCCATTTAACAGGTGAAAAGACAAAGGCACACAAAGATTTAGTAATTTGCTTAAAATCACAGAGCTGGGAACTGGGAAGGCTAGGTCTGGAATGCAGTTCTACCAGTCTGCAGAGGCTGTGCTTTTAACCATTACATTACATTACATTACCTCCAACCCTCCCCCACCAGTAAGCACCAAAATTAGGGGCTACAGGCAGCAGGTAGCCCAGTGACTCAGAGGAAGGCAACACTACCTAGAGCCTGGAGAAGCAGAAGAGGCTCCATGGAGAAAGCAGCACTTGATTGGAGTCTTAAAAGACAGACATGCAGTATCAGGAAAGGGTAGTTCCAGGAGAAGGCATCGTTTCGCCTCCTGGGGAGAAACACTGAGTCCTCTTCTGTAAAGTATTGGGGCAGCTGACTAACCCACAAGAATAAACTTGACCATATTTTATGATTAGGATAAATTCTGAACAACTCAAAGTAAGGAAAGCATTCTTTCTTTCTTATCATTACTGGTGCTCTCCTCTCCTGCCGTTCAGCAATAATTTTAACGAGGAATAAGAAAAAAAATCTGTTCCTAAATAAAACCTAAGAGGACAATGAACTACTTTAAAAAGATTCGCAGCACTCACTGAAGAGGAAAATGTCTCTGGGTTAGGAAACTGGGCCAAACTTACAGAAATAATTGTGTCATGGGTGTGGAATTAAATTTCAATTTAGAAGTGAAAAAAAGCCATCAAGAGCAAAAAGTGACAAGGGAATAAAATGAACCAGACGAATTCATGACGGAAGTGAATCAGTAAGTCTTTGGCTTTAACAGTTCAACAGTTTACTCATGTTTGAAGTGAAAACATTTACTTAAGGATTTTTCCCCTTGCAATAATGCAAAAAAAAAAAAAAAAAGGAAAGAAAATAGCTTTATTTGCCCTTGTTTTTTCCCCAAACTATAATCATATGTGATTAAATATAATCATATATGATGGGACATTTCTTGTGAAATGCTTAATAACTACCTACCAATAAGAGGAGAGGATGGCCCTTCACTTTAGTTCTTTCAGTCCCTTACCCAAGGAGACTCCCAGCCCTGCACTCCAGTGAAATGGCTCTCACCAAAGGTGACCTGTAACTTACCTGCTACTGAATCCAGGGCTCAATAATCAATCGATCCTCATCTAACTTGCCAACTGCAATTGATACACTCGATCACCCTCTTTCTTTCTTTTTTTTTTGAGAGGGTTTGTATTTTATTTTTTTAATTATATTTTATTGATAATGCTATTACAGTTGTCCCAACTTTTCCCTCTTTGCCCCCTCCACCCAGACCCTCCCCACTCCCTCAGGCAATCCCTACACCATGTTCATGTTCATAGGTCACGTGTCTAAGTTCATCGGCTACTCCATTTCCTATACAGAACTTTACATCCCCAGGGCTATTCTGTAACTACTGTTTTGTACTTCTTAGTCCCTGCACCTCTTCACCCATTTCCCCACACCCCCTTCCCATCTGGCAACCATCAAAATGCTCTCTGTATCCATGATTCTATCTCTGTTCTTCTTAATTTCTCAGTTTATTTTTTAGATTCAATTGTTGATAGATTTGTATTTTTGCAATTTTATTGTTCATAGTTTTGATCTCCTTTTTCTTTAAGTTCCTTTAACATTTAATAATGGTATGGTGATGATGAACTCCTTTAAGTTTTTTTGTGTGTGTGTATGTGTGGGAAGCTCTTTATCTGCCCTTTAATTCTAAATGATAGCTTTGCTGGGTAGGTAGAGCCATCTTGGCTGTAGGTCCCTGCTTTTCATGACTTTGAGTACTTCTTGCCAATCCTGATCATCCTCCTTCATACATTTTGTTCACATAGTTTCTAGGAGACAACACCCCAGGCTGCCTCCTTCTCAGTGCCCTTTTCCTGACCTCTTAGTGTTAGACAACGCCCCAAGATCCAGCTCTTGTAACCCCAGTCCCAGTCAGGAGACCCTGA
Source organism: Macrotus californicus (assembly GCA_007922815.1). Taxonomy (NCBI): domain Eukaryota; kingdom Metazoa; phylum Chordata; class Mammalia; order Chiroptera; family Phyllostomidae; genus Macrotus; species Macrotus californicus. The sequence goes on along the minus strand of VMDR010012173.1, from coordinate 5,932 downwards.
CTGATCACATGTATTATTTCCGTGATTTTAAATATAGTCAATAAGCAGCCAGCTCCCAATTATCTGTGTATTTCCAGCTCAGCCCCCTTTCCTGAACTCTCTCCTCAAATATCCAATTGCTTACTTGACATTGCCACTTGAATATCTAATAAGGATCATTTTTTGACATATCCAAAACTGAGCTCCTAAAGCACCTTCCGCCTACCCTCATGACCACAGACAAAAATTTAAAAAAATTAAATAAAAATCTTTACTCACAGATTTCCACATCTGAGTTCATAGCAACTCCACCCCTCCAGTTGCTCAGGCCTAAAATCTTGGAATCATCCTTGACTTTTCTCTCTCATGCCCACCTTAAAGCTGTCAGTAAAATCTGTTGGCTCTACCTTCAAAATATGCCTAGAATTTAACCACTTCACCCCCACTTTCCACCCTCATCCAATCATCATCATCTCTCACTTGGATTGCTGGAAAATCTCCTAACTAGTCCCCTGTTCTAACCCTGTCCTTCACAGTCTGATGTCATCACAGCAAGAGTGTTCCTTTTATTTATTTTCTTTTCATTTTTTAAAATTTATTTTTAGAGAAAGGGGAAGGAAAGGAGAAAGAGAGGGAGAGAAACATCAATGTGTGGTTGCCTCCCACACACCCCCAACCTGGGACCTGGCCTACAACCACAGCATGTGCCCTGACTGGGAATAGAACTGGTAACCTTTTGGTTTGCAGGCCAGCACTCAATCCAATGAGCCACACCAGCCAGGGCTAGAGTGTTCCTTTAAAAATCTAAGACAGATCACGCTTCTTCTATGATAAAAGTCCCTGCAATGGCTCTCATCTCTTATAACCAATCCACTGTCCTTCAGGGGCACACAAGACCCTATGCCATCTATGTTTGCAATAATCCCCACTCCTGCCTGCCTCTGCAAGCCCCCTCCAACTATTTTTTCCCTTCAATAACTCTGCTCCAGCCACTCTGACCTCCTTACTATTCCTTACTCTGTGTATTATGTGACTTACATATCTGTGATGTTTATTGTCACCCTCCCTCCCTTTACCTTATTAGAATGTAGGCAGAACACGTACTTCGAAAGGGTGGGAGTTTTTGTTTTGTGCTTGGATGTACCCTAAGAGACTAGCCAGTGTGGGGCACATCATAGGTGCTCAAACCAAAATTGCTTAATGGATGAATTTTAGTCTCTTGGCAAACCAGAGAGCCCAGTCACGTGACGACATTTGTTCCACTAAGTATCTTACTACATTCCTTTCTCTTAAATAGTCTGTGCCATTTGCTCACCCATTTACCCATCCATTAATCATCCACTCTAAATAAATGTGAGCAACTACAATATGCTATGCACGGGCACTAGGGACAGAAGTAAAAGGCTAAGGTTTTGTTTTCACACAAAACGAATAGACAAGGAATCATATAAAAACGATTAAGCCCGCTGACTGCCTTTGTGTAAGGAAGCCCTGGGTATAACAGCATGACAAAAGAAAGCCATCTGACTGGCCAGCACTGGAGAAGCAGGGGCCACCTCCAGGAAAGGCTCTCCAGAGGTACTCCGTGGGTGGAGTTAGTTAAGGAGAGAAGGTCGGTAGGGACTGTAGAGGAAGAGCAAAGAGCCATTCTAAGCAGAGGGCACAGCTCGTCAAAGCACAGCCACGCTATAGGAGCATGAAGCCTTGGGGAACGAACCTCAGGCAGCTCAGAGTGGCTAGTGCTGAAATTCAGGGGATCTGTGGAAGGAGAGGCATCTCTTTTTCACTCATGTTGCATGCTTTGATTTAAACCTGAAGTTAAGGGGTAGCCATTAAAATTGCATTTCAGCTTTGCATTTTAGACATAACTGGTAACAAGCAGTATGGTAAAATGGAGCCTTTAGAAAGACTATTATATAGATAGGCAAAGATTTTAATTCAGAGTTGTAAAACTGGTATAAACTGGTAGAGACCTCTAAGAATTGTTCATGGTTGACTCAAAGTAACTTGGCAAGTATTACTATTGTTATTATTTACCTTTTCCCCCCCAGAAGACTCAAAAGAAGAGAAAGGCACTCAGAGAAATCCTTAAACACACCCGGACCCAACTCCAAATCCCCAATGAAGTGGGACAGAGTAAACAGTGAAGAAAACCACCATCAATGTCATTCTTTACCCAGCAGGGAGCTCACAATGGCAGTCCAAGGGGGGGCTCACATGCCAAAAGACATACCCAACCCATCCATCATCTCCCACTCCCATTCTCTCCTGCACATCTCATATTTTTCTTTCCAAAAGATATCAACATTCAATAGCTACTTGTCCCTGGACTCTGGTAATCCTCCTGGTGTTGCAACAGTAAAGTCGTTCTTTGTCCTCAAAGCAAGGGGCAGGTATTGCCTGAATCACAGGAATGGTAACCTCGACCAAGTATTTTACTTTGTGAGGGCACAAAAGATCTTTCTCAATTGTCTTCTTTCACAACGTGCCTTGCTAGCCAAGCCTGAGACACTGGCTTGGTTTGGAAGACCATTTTAGGCAATTGGAAAAGAACAAGAACTGCCCCTGGCACTGATGCAGAGCTGAACTTTTGCAGGTGAATACAAGCAATAGGTTTTCTTTCTCAGGTTTCAGTCACACTGCCTTAGAATTTGTTAATGAGTGATTTTTATCTCTCCCCAAGTATTTATTCCACAAGTTCCAAAGGAGAAATAGAAATGAGGCACAGAGATCCTAGGTACCAGAACCAAACACCCATTTCTCTTCCAGGGCAGCACTTGGAACTCAGAAAGTTCGTTCCCATCAAAGCACAAAGCACTCGCGTCAACAGTGCCCGGGTGTGTTTGCACAGGTACATGTACATTTGGTTGAGCGTGCATGAGACTTGACTACGTTATCTGCCTAGCTTATTACAAAACTATTTTCCCAAACTAGCCACAAACAGAACTAAAAGTCACCTTTGAAGAGATTTAAAACTATTTACTGAACCTCTAAAGATGATACTAACCTTTTGGAACAAATAAATGTCTAATGCTGGCACATGACACTATGAAACGGAAATCTAAGCACCGATTCTAAAATGTGTTGAAGAGGGTTTCTTTTGGGGTCCTTTTATTCAATTGTAAAGTGATTTTCTGTGAAGTAAAGTTTTAAAAAAATAATAGTTTCTCAAGGATTACCCAATTATTATGAATTTAAATCTCTGCCCTCTGTGGAGGGCTTCTTATAGAGCTTATTATTTAGGTAATGAAAGGCTGTAGATCAATCTTTAGACCCTGCTGTTACTTTTCCTCTAAGTAATGACACATTTTTAATTCATAGGGTTTGGTGGGGGAAAGGAAAGGTCAAAATGATTCCTGCTTTTGTTTCCCTAGGAACAATTACCTAAGGACAACCAAGGATACTGTGCAGCTCAAATATGATCAAGTATGTTTATGTATGTTGTATACCCACATTATACAAAGAAAATAAAGAACAACCTGAAATTTGTGGTTTTGGGATTTCTTACTTCAAATAGCAAATCAGTTTAAAAATATGTAAAGCAAGGTTTCCTTTTATACCACTTTACTTATTGCTAAAAGAAATCTCCTATAGCTTTCTCTAACATGGTTATAATGTCTGAAGCCGTAATTTTAATAAATATATTTGATTCAAAATAAAAGTAGCAGCAGCAGTAGCAAGGTGAAAAATTGGTTGTCTCAAATAAAAAGGTTTGTTCTTAAGGAAAAGACAAAAAGGACCTAAATTCAAAAGAAAAAAAAAGTATTAAGACTTAAGAAAATGTATTTGTTTTTCTCATCTGTTAAGTGAAATTAATCTTAACAACTACCTCACAGGGTTGTCATGAGGATTAAAAGAATTCATACAAGCAAAGCACTGAAAACAGTGTCTAGACCCATACCAAGTGTTCAATAAATATTAGCACTAATTATAATTATTATTGGCAATGGTTTATGTTATTAAACCATCCTTTGCTTTCTCAGGAGAGAAAGCAGTCTTAAAGGGATTACAATCTTGTGAAAATTCTGGCTGCTAAGTAACGATAGCCCTATTTCACAGAGGAAGTACACTAAAAAGCTGCTCAAGATTTCTCAAATTCAGAAGAGGTAATTACAGAGGAATCAAGTGTCTCTGATTTGGGCAGGGAAGGCTATTATCTAGAAAAAAGAGAGAGAAGGCTTGTTCTGCCTTTTCCAGAAAGCCCGAATTGAATTAAATGGTGGAAATTACAGAGGGAAATGTCTGTTCAGTATAAGACTTTCCCACATCTGAAAAGGGAGCCCTCACGTGCTGTTGGTGGGATTATGAACTGGTGTAGTCACTACGGAAAACAGTATGGAAGTTCCTCAAAAATTCAGAACTAGAACGACCACATTCCCCAGAAATCTCACTTTTGGATATGTATCTGAAGAAATCCAGAACACTAACTTGAAAAGTCATATGCACCCCCATATTTCACTGCAGCATTATTTACCATAGCCAAGATATGGAAGCAACCTAAGTGTCCATCAGCAGACAAGAGGACAAAGAAGATGTGGTACACATATAAAACGGAATATTGCTCAGCCATAAAAAGAATGAAATTTTGTCACTTGCAACAACATAAATGGACCTAGGGGGTACAAATCAGACACAGAAGGGCAAATACCACATACTTTCACTTAAATGTGGAATCTAAAAAAAAAACCAAATGAGCAAATAAGACAGCACATTTTGATGGTTATTAAATGGGGGAGGGGTTGGGTAAAAAAGGGGAAGAGATAAGATGTAAAAACTGCCAGTTATAAAAATAGTCACGGGGGTGTCAAGTACAGCATAGGGAATACAGTCAATAATATTGTAATAACTATGTATGGTGTCCAATGGGAACTAATCAAAGTGATCACTTCATTTAAGTTATACGAATATCTAATCATTAGGTTGTATACCTGAAATTGCTATATTGTATGTCCACTGTAATTATAAAATTAAGGAAAAAAACCCTCCAACATCCAAAACACTCAGCTTATAATAGGAAAGGATGCCTTGAAGAATAGAGAATATAATGTTACTGAATATGAAAGCTGGAGTTTCATTTGCCAAGGATGGAGAAAAGATTTCTTTGTTAAGTCCACAAGATTATTGTTCTTATTAAGATGACAATAGGGACAACTACCACCATCACAATGAGAAGAATGGGAGTTAACACTTCTACAGAAATCGCCTGGGACTGCTGTAAGGGCTTGACATATAGTGACCCAGGTAATCCTTATCTCAGCCACCCGGCTCCAGTCTGTCGGTGATACGCTGCCTACCTCCGCTCTGGAATGCTGAGCAAGTCACGTAGCTTCTCTGTACCTCCATTTCCTCATTTAGAAAATGAGGACAATAATAGCACTTACTTCAGATGATAAAGATGAAATGAAATAACACATTTGTTTAGCACCTAGAACAGTGCCTGACATACGGCAAGTACTTTACATGTAATTTTTAATATAAAACTCATTTCAACCTTTAAGAACATTTTTTACTCAAATGGCAAGTTAGGGAAGGCATAAAGAACTATGTTGGCTATAATGAGCAATATGACTCAACATTCTTTTTATCAAACAAGTGGAACCCAAGGCTTGCTGAGGTAGGATCAATTTCCAACTAAACAAAATCAGCCATGAAAAACATGGGCAAACCGCTAACGCGCGAGTTCTGCAGTGAGATCAGATTCTCTGCATACTTTGCCATGGCTGATTGTAACGTAAGACCTTGCAAAAAATGGCCCATAACCCACTGCTGACTTCTATTACCATCCCCAAGGCCTTGGCTAATCACTCAACTCCACTTTCAGCAGAATACTTCACTGCTTTACACACTGTACTTTACCTAGTATCTAGTAACCAACTCTCAAACCACAGCAACCTGCCATCCAAGGTGGCTCAATAAACCTTCTACTTACTTCTTTACAGATTCTCATAGAGGC